>JASFAT010000086.1:0-260000 GCA_031353405.1 Baronia brevicornis | reverse complement strand
CTTTTACTGTGTTCACAATATTTTCTTTATACAAATTGTAACAACTTACATTGTTTTATTGTTTTATACTATTTGTATTTTATAAATTATATGCATTTAATTACATATTCTCTTTAGAGTCTTACGCTATAATAAGTTATCACTACAATTTATATACTATAATATCATGTTTTTAAAAAAAAAACATTAGGATCTCATAAGAAGCTTTTTTAGCAAAGTACGTATGTACCCTTACAATATTAATAACCCTGTTTGTGTTTGTTCGTCGTTTACTGATATTATTGTTTTTCAGTTGCTAATGTTTGTTCACGCTAATCGCTCTGTTCGCTCACTGCAAGTTATTCTATCTCACTTCTCTACTTCACTGTGGAGATAACACTGCTATAAAAGTTAAAAAATTAATTAATCTATTTTTACGGGTTAGACATCGACCATCGCCATCGCATAGCAGCGCTCTCTTTTTAATTTAAATCGGCTATTACGACAACACTCAGTCAGTGAATGTTCTTCCATGACACTAATGTGTTATAGTAGAATTTATGATACAGGATTATCTCAGTTTCGAGCTATGTGTGTGTGCTATATATAACCAGAGGTAAGTAAACTGAACAAAATAACCGGATTCACTCATGAGAACTGCTGACAGAAGTGAAAACTTAAAACTTTTTTTTTGAATTTTCAAACTTTTAAATTTTATTTATTATATATTGAAGTTTTAATAATACATAAATAAGTAATAAAAAAATTAATTAATTAGTAATAATATTAATTAATAATATTTTTAATAAATTATTAAAATATAAATAATTTCAATATTATATCCCTTAAGCATTAGCATGTGTTTGACGCGAACCCATAGATTTTTTCCAACCCAGTTTCGTGTCACGCGGTTATAGAATTTAAAAAAAAACATTTAAAATTTCATTTAAAGTAAAAATTAACATATGCTTTTATCCCTTAAAAGTTAAACGTTACATATATGTACCCTTAAAAATATTAATAATTTATACATGGTAGCTTAAAATATAATACACATTTAAAATTTATATATATAAAATATATGTTAGCGACGCAAGATATTTTCTATTCCTTTTGTTTTGTGTAAGACGTTAATAAAGTTTTATTTTTTATGCCATGAGAAGGTTTATTGATTCTTAAAAGATGCAACGAAGATTCATACTTTTATTTTCTTTTTATATGACATACATTTAGACAAACAAATATTTTGTCTATTAATAAAGTTTTACGATTCAAATGATATATGTTTTTCTAGACACACAATTTAAATTATTGTGACACATTTACAACTTTATTATTAAAGTCAATCTTTACATGACCATTTTACAAACTTTAATTTTCAGATAATTGTTAAAACAATTTTTGTAACGCCTATAATATTTAATTAGCAATATTTCAAAATGACGTCGACTGATACCCTAGCAGTCCCAGTACATAACAATGTTTAATGAATAGAATGATAATGAAAGCCTACTAAAAGGCTGATTGTTATTACATTGAAAGATTATTATTGTACGTGTCAGATTTCTTAGTTATAGACTACTTAGTATATGACTATATAACTCTATGTGTATATATATATGCCGCTAATGCAACATAGTTCGTCTTATATATTCTAAATCTTTGGTTTAATATGTTTTGAAATGAAAACCTTTATAGCCGCGTTACACGACTCTGGGTACAACATGCTTAAGGTATATCTATAGCTCTGAATATAGCTATAGACATACTTTAAACACAATTAATACACGCGCAGCCGCCTACGTATACGCATCACGCCAACACATTGTAAATACACGATTGTATGTATTGCATTGGTCGCTTTATTAATGGATAAAGTTTTGTGAGTTGCGTCAGCAACATGCAGTGTATCTGTAGCTATCACCCTCACGTTTTATACATTTATACAAATAAACTTTAATTTTTTTTTTCATAGAAAATTCTGTATGTATGTTTTATGTTGTTCTTTATATTGTGTTTTAATTTTATTATTTCAATTGTTGAGTAGTCAAATCATTGTGCTAAATATGTTATTATTTTTATACAACCACAAAAATGAATGATATAAAAATCGATCCGGTTTATACGCGATATTTAGATAAATTCCAATTAAACATGTTTTATCTCATACTTCAGTTACCATCAACCTATTGTATTCTTATTAGAGTATAATGAATTGATTAAAAATACAAACAATCTAAGTATTTTTGAAATTAATGATGATAATAATACAAACACTGAAAATAATGTTGAAAATTAAGTGTATGCAAAATAATATATATATATATATATATATATATATATATATATATATATATATATATATAGTATGTAAAAGTAATATAAATATATATTAGTTTTTATTTTCATTGATTTGTATTTATATTTTGTAATATTATAATCGGTTTGAAATTTCAAAGTATATTTTAAAGTTTTCACTGTTGGTAGAATGACTACCTCCCATTTTTTTTTAGTTTTGCGTATGGAGGAAGTACATTGGTTCGTGAAACATTTTTGATAAGATATCACTTTTATATGTATACAACATGGCAACATTTACCAAGTTGTCAGCACACGTCAACATTTATCTACAACACAACACATTATTATTATCTGTGGAAATAATAATGTCACTTGCACGTTTTAGAATCGGTTCTGTTGTGTCAGCAGCAAAGCAATTGTTTGCTGCAGACGTTCGTTGCAGTCGGAACGTGGCGGGTTCTACGCTTGTGTCAAATTCCTTTGCTAAAGACAAAATGTACATTGCCGAAGAGAGGGGTTCTGCATACTCACCCGACTACCGGGTTTACTTCAGTGAGTTGACATTTGCTGTCTTTAATTATGTAGCATTATTTCCCTCTGAGCGGCCATAACCTTCAGCCACTAGATAGTATAATATCGATTAGATAAAAGGCAGTTCCGCTTTCTTATATCTATTATAGATATATTATATACTAAATACGTATATGGGCTTTTAGAGTTACCTATTTGTTCAATCACATTCCGTTGCCATTCACGTGTCATAGATTATCATCATCACCATCATCTAATTATAATGCATTTACTGCTGTACACGAGCCCCATCTAAGTTGCGTAGAATTGCCTTAATAGTGGGTATGGCGTGTTGGCAATTGTATGTGCTTTAAACTACAGATGATTGAAGTTATCTATTCATGTTAGGTGTATTGTGTGCAAAAACAATAAATACAAAGTAATTTAAATGAATTTGGACTTTCACTTTCAATTGGAAAAAGATTTTCAGAATTTTTCTTAGTTACTTAATCAGTTCAATGTTATGACATTGCATTCAAATCCAAAATGACTTATATGACAAAAAACCAGCTGTTGTATCAGAGCTTGTTACCAATAAATAAATAAATCATATATGAGCTGGTTGGGGTACCAAATAGTTCTATAATTGAACTATTAAATAACTTAAGGTCTATATTTTCATTTATAATTCAATAAATTAAAATAATATTTAAATCATTTTGTTCAAAAATATTTCAAGGCAAAATTTTAACAGGTTATCAATAGGAAAATTGTGGGAAAAGTGATTGACAGAAGTAGAACTCAAACCTGTGCCTTTCCTGACCTATTACAATAGGTACAAGTCTAGTTCCAATACTGAAACACCACACAAAAAATTTAACAATTACTGTCTAATTTATCACACTATCATGATTATAACATGAATTAATTTAGTTTAAAATGATGAGAATGAAATGACTGATAAACTCATTTTTTAATATTGACTTAGACCACACAGTATATTAGAAAGTGTGTCACAGCAGGAATTCACAGGTACAATTATTTTGTATGTAGAAATAAATTTCAGAATTCTATATTGTATACACACAAATGTATGGTGCACAAGTGATATAATCAGAGTATGGATTTTTGTCTTCACCAGAAGTCCCAGTGTGAAGCTCTTGAGAACTAAAGTTATATTTTTGTTATTAAGCTTGTTTTTGATTTCTGTTCTATGCATTTAAATACAATTCATTACATTCAATACAATTCATACATTTAAACACCATAAAAATTTATGGCAGCGGATGGAGCTCTGTGGTCTCTGCCAACCCCTGCAGGGGATAGGCGTGAACATATATAATATAAAAATAAATACAAAACAAATTGATTTAAACAAAATCTTAGTAATAAATATCTTTGCTAAATTTAGTATATATTAAAACATCAAGACTTATGTACATTTTTTCTAACTTAAAAAAAAAAGGAATACAAGCAATCTTATGATATTCCTAGAATTCTTGTTAAGCATTCCAACTAAACTTATAGTGCTTACACTAGGAAAATTTGGTTTTTCATCAGCAATAATCAAGTGTATAATAGTCAGTAGTATTCTGAAAAATGATTTTAAATTTTAAAAACAAGTGAGCAGCAGAATCATCAGCGGCAGTGTCTGGGACACACGTGGCGTGCACCACTTGATCTCTGGATGTCTATGATATACTATATATATATTCATTGACAAGAGATAGAATGCTACTGAACAGTGTTTATATTTTATTTTCTCAAACTGTTTGTTAATACTCTAGTTCAAGTGTGAGATCTCACTTATGTGTAACAGAGCAAACTGATAATGTTTGTATATGCTATACAAGCCGGCCCTCTGTCAGATCACACTGCCACCTCGCTAGTGTGTGTGTGTGTGTGTGTGTGTGTGTGTGTGTACATACAATATGGTACACCCACACTTATTTCCCTGGTGCTCCCAACTTACAGTAACATAGTCAGTTGATGATGGAAAAATCCTTTTGTGATGAGAGGTACCCGGTCGTGGTGTGTATGCAGTCTGTTATGAGGCATTATTATATGACTTGAGATATGGTAAACATATCAAATGTACAATTAGATAACATCTGATAATGGTATGTTGATAATTGATTTGATTGTTTTTTGGACTGTTTCTTTTTTTACTGTTTGTTTTCTGTTTGTACTGTTCATTGATGAATGTAAATTGTTTATAGAAGCATCAATTCTACTCCACTCCCATCTGTTTATGTTTTTTGTGCTTACACTCCCTACTTCTCTCTACCTTCAGTGAGGATATAGAAATATTATTCTCCAATCAAGTCATACAGTCTCGTCCCATTGCTTCATTCAAATCAACATCTCTAGAGATTTTGAATATGTATCATAAATGCATTACACTCAATCCATAGCTATACATACGTACATACAAATCATATGTATTGTTTCTTTTTTTTTCTTTAATGTTTTTTCTTAATAATGCTCATTTCCATTGGTTTCATTAAATATTATAAATGTTCTTTTCCCTTTCACTACCCTTTTAGTTAATTATGTATATGATGGAATGGATGGAAGAAAGAGGGATCTGACTCTTTGTGATAAGCATTTTTTGTACATCTTATTATTATTACATTTTGATGTACAAATGAAAATACCACAAACAAGCAAAGCCCTTTGCGGTTTGTCCGTTGTACTTTGCGTTAATGTAACACTTGCATCATACGTATTAACGTGCAATGTGAACGGTTTAAAATATATTTTGTTTCACATCGCGGCCATGCAGTGTTGTTACCGCCGTGAGTTGGGTTGCAGCGCGGCACGACTGTGACTCACCGCGACGTCAGCCACTCGACCTTCATTTAATGCGGAAACATTTGGGGGTTGAGGTCGCGCAGCGAAGTGATTGTTGGGCGATCGGAGCGGTCACCACGGGCGCGCTGCGGGCTGGTCGAGTGGCGCGCGTCACTCTCACCGAATATCTGAAATCTCGAATCAATGCAGATAGCGTTGAGTTCACACAAGCTTTCAATTGCAGCTTTTACGTTTGGAAGATTGGTGCGTGACACCGGCGTTCACAATTATTGTTATCATTTTATGGGACTTCGTCTCGATGAGTTTTGCACGTATGACAATTGTTGCGACCTTTTTTGTTAGTTTTCTCGTTCGCACACGCCCAAATGTTTTTGTATTTCATTATGTAACTCCCACAGTAAAACGAAGTGATCTTCTGTTCGTACTCTCTATTCCAAAATCTTGTCGAGCATCTCTCGGCGTGAGGTGCCCGCGCGATGCCGCCTGAGCGTAAAGCAAATAGGTAAATCGGCGCCGCGCTGACAGTCTGTAGTGATTGCATCGCTCCACTGTGAACTGCTTTTATTCAAGGCATATATAATTTCTGAAAACGCGCCTTGGCGTAGTGTGGTGGGTTAAAGGTCGTTTTTCCTTAGATGGGGAGTCCCGTACCTGCCCATTAGTGGGATAGATACGGGCGATGCAAGAAAAAAAGTTGGCCACAGGTCTCTGTATGAGAAGCCAGCAGTGTGAGAGATAAAACGTGCCTGTTCTATAATATAATCAATAAGTGTGTTTTTATATGTATGTGCGTGAAATGTGTAAGTTTGTGTTTGTGTGGTCGCAGAGGACGAGAGCGGGCCCATCTCGCCGCTGCACGACATCCCGCTGTGGGCGGACCGCGAGCAGCGCCTCGCGCACATGGTGGTGGAGGTGCCGCGCTGGTCCAACGCCAAGATGGAGATCAGCCTCGGCGAGACGCTGAACCCGATCAAACAGGACGTGAAGAAGGGCGCGATGCGGTTCGTCAGCAACGTGTTCCCGCACCACGGCTACATATGGAACTACGGCGCGCTGCCGCAGACGTGGGAGGACCCGCGGCACGTGGACCCGAGCACGGGTGCGCGCGGCGACAACGACCCCGTGGACGTGGTGGAGGTGGGCGGGCGGGTGGCGGCGCGCGGCGAGGTGATCACGGTGCGCGTGCTCGGCGCGCTGGCGCTCATCGACGAGGGCGAGACCGACTGGAAGCTGCTAGCGGTGGACGTGCGCGATCCGCTGGCGGAGCGCCTGCACGACGTGCGCGACCTGGACACCGTCTGTCCCGGCCTGCTGCGCGCTACGGTCGAGTGGTTCCGCCTCTACAAGGTGCCCGACGGGAAGCCTACCAACCGGTTCGCCTTCGACGGGGAGGCCAAGGACGCCGCCTTCGCGCACCGTGTCATCGACGAGGTGAGCCGCGTTCCTCGCCTGGTGCCCGATACAAACCCAACCCAACCTGAACCAAATCCACACATTTGTAACCACTGTCCGCGTGTGCGCAGGTGCACGGGTTCTGGCGCGCGCTGGTGTCCGGCGAGGCGGACGCGGGCGATATATGCAGGTAGTTTTACATTTTTTATCGTTATACAGCAAGAAGAAGCCCTGAGCTATTTGCGCATTCAACTCTACTGCATAGAACGCTTGGGAACGGAGTTTTTGAAATTGGGGTAACGGCAAAATGAACATTCTCACTTTGTATTATTTAATCGCTACTTTGTTTGCGTACACATTGAAGCGGTAAACAGCGATTAAACAACTGGCACTGCAATGTGACATCCAGTTCGCGCACCGACCGCAGAGGCGGTAACCTCACGTGCACACCTCGCACTGCGACGTACGTTGTATGTCAACGTTATGTGTGTGTGTAGTGGTCTGTGTTGTACGCGTGCATGTAAACAGCGTGCGTGTCACCCGGCAGGACCAACGTGACGGTGGAGCAGAGTCCGCACCAGACGACGCGCGCCGCCGCCGCCGCAGCGCTGCTCGCCGCGCCGCCCCTCGCGCCGCCGCAGCCGCTCCCCGCCGGCGGTGAGCGCGCCCTCCCACCCCCCACACCGACACACACGCACGCACATCACAGTGGACATGGCCCCGCGACCCGACAAGGCGGGGCGTTGTTACAATGTTGAGTCGACGTGTTGTCATCGCACTGACTGCTTGAAATCATTCAAATCTTTGAAAGTTAAAAAGCAAAATTGGTAGTACAAGTCACATTTGTGTGACGGACTCATTACAACGTTACTTCGATAATAAAAAAGAAATAGCAGTCATCGAGCGAAACGACATGCACTTTAAAAATTTGAAAGAAAATTGATATGTTACTATTTATTATATGCCTTATATGGACAGTCTAAAGTTTTACTTAGTTAAGATCCGCAACAAGCAAAAAAATAACAGGAAACTAATAATTTTTTAATGTTGGTGGGTGGAGAGTTGATGGCCGATTTTCGGTGAGTTTTTGGTTTAAGTTCCAAATAAATCCACTTAATCCAACAGAAAAACATACATCATTAGTTTTCTGTTATTGTTTTGCTTGTCGCGGATCTGAGCTAAGTGAAACTTGACTGTCTACATAGTGATGGATTTCCGCAAAGTAACGCCTGACTCCATTAATAATCTTATATGCCTTATTTCAATTAAATTTTTCTTAGACAAAATTCTTGCAACTCACTTGTAATCTCTATAGTCTTTAGATTAATACTTCATATTGTATCGAGAATGTAAACTATTACAATCGAATAATTTATCGAATTTTATTATCGATTTGATTTAGTTACACATCCCTAGTCTGATGTCAAAAATGCTTTTGTTTCGTGATGTTCTTCCTATGTCGAAAGTGTTGAAGTAACCGCAGTTGTCTGTGGCGGCGAACACACGGGAAACACTAGATAATACGAAGTGCGACATGATCAGTTTCGACTGGTTGGTGGCGGTGGGCGGCGCGTGCCGTCCGCGTCGTGCGCACGCGCAGCTTCGCACTAACGAGCCCTCTTCGAATGTTTCAGTGGACAAATGGCACTACATCTCCAACCTGTAGCCGCGCAGCGGCGTCCGGGGGGCGGCGGCTGCGTCGCGGCGGTGATGGTTGGCGGGATGGGGGGTCGTCGGACGCGGCGCGTCTGATCTATTTGTCACATGTTATGTCACGTTGATTTGTTTGTACATATATACATACATATTTATTGACACATATATGTAAGTGGAACTGGTGCTGTGTGTACGGACGGACGGCGCGTTCGCAACCGTTCGTACCTTCAGTTCAGTCAGCAGTAAGGATGACGTACGTAGGGTATCGCGTTATTGCGCGCGCGTGTGTCTGTACTGGGATGAACATTAAAACAGTTCAAACTCGCCGCGTGTTGTTACTTGTCGGCGCCCCGCGCCCCGCGCCGCGCGCACCGCGTGCCGGCGGCGCGGGTTGCGGGGCGGGGGGCGCGGGTCGCGGGGCGAGGGCGCGGTGGACACGTGACCGACGTCGGCCGCCGCCGGCGCCGCCGTGCGGGGGGTGGCGGGGGAGTCCCGAGTTGCTCGCAAACAGTATGAGAACGGAGACGTCGCTCCGGTAATCTCCTACCGAAAATACAAATAACTAAGAAAGATTCAAGAATATGAAAAAACAATCATTTGTAATTTCTACTATTTTATGTTTTTTTATAATTTAATTAGACATAAGTGTTTGGGAATGAGTTCAATTGTTAATATTTGATACCTTTACTATTAAGCCTTGCCCAGCGATGCCCTCAAGCGTCTGACACGTATCCCGCCATGTTGTTTGCGAGGAGGCATTCCTCATTCTAGGCCACGTGTACAGTTTTCGGTACACCACTAGCAAGTTTAATCGCTTTGAATTTTTTACCCGTTTCTTTAAGAGAATATATGTAAGTAATAATTGTAAGTATCAAAACAACAAAATGCGCAAAATAACATTAATAAATAATTGAAATAAAAGACACAATCTTCAGTATTTACAATACGAATAAATATCAAATAAAAGGTTTCAATTATCTTCAACGAAGTTTTATTTGCTTTTATTAATTCAAATATCAGCAAACGGAAAGCGAACCGCCGTCGCCACGTCGAGCTCACATAACCCAGTGTTACCAGCACTCGCTGTTGAGGAAGACATCTGAAAACGAAAGCAGCTTTGCGTACAAATTCATTTTAGCAGGAATGTGTTCAGCATAGTTCTCTCTTCTCTTAATTTATATTATTTTCCTCTCTGTCTCCCTCCTGCCTCGAAGGAATATGAACGCACGCAGGACTCGTGGGATTGTCGTCGACGTGGTGACACACAAGCACACACACCGTCATATTAATGTCACTACAGTTTATTTTTTTCTTTGGTATTCTTTTTTATAGAGATATACACGACAACGCCTCTGTGCCTTCAAATCGTTTCGTAATAAGACTGTTGTTAGCGACGTCTACTACGGTGTATAGTACGGTAACAGTGCGGTGTACTGCAGCGGCCGCCGCCGTGCGCGTCACACGGAGGCCGACGGTGACCACACGTGTGAGTGTGACCGATACAACGACAAGTAAACATCATCTCGCATGAAACTAAACAAAGCAACGTATTCTCGTCTGGAGGCACCGCCCTAACGACCCGCTACCGCCTCATGTAAGTAATCACCGCCGTCCATGCAGGACAGAACCAAGAGCATATGCGCTGCATAACTTAGGGTGAAGATGTGAATAATAGGAAGGGACGAAGAATTTATTGGAAGACGAAGCAGGAATTAATGGGGAAGTAAGAGTAAAGATTGTTCGGTGTAATGCTGAGATCGAACACGTGAATCGTGCCTGGCCGTCGGCCCGGTACGAACTACAACAGTTGACACATTTAATTAAGTACTCAGTGCACCTTCTACACAAAACATTCATTCTAACACAAAACATTCATTCTAACACAAAACTTTCATTCTAACACAAAACATTCATTCTAACACAAAACATTCATTCTAACACAAAACATTCATTCTAACACAAAACATTCATTCTAACACAAAACATTCATTCTAACACAAAACATTCATTCTAACACAAAACATTCATTCTAACACAAAACATTCATTCTAACACAAAACATTCATTCTAACACAAAACATTCATTCTAACACAAAACATTCATTCTAACACAAAACATTAAGGTCTTTTAACGTTAACATAACGGCTGTAAGCATTCGTCCGTGCCCCAACAGTGTCAGGGGGAAGGAAACAAAAACGATGTGAACATTGTTTAACGAAATTCAAATCTTACAAATTAACAAACATTATTTTGTAAGATTTGAATAATTATATATAAGCAAACAATTTGAGTGATTACTTCTAGGACTTCCCATGTAAACTACCTCGTAACTGGACATCAGCAGAAGAAAACCAAACGATGTGTCAACGATAAATTGTATTCGTTTATACAGAACACACACGTCTGCTATAAAACAACTTGTTATAGCAGGCAACAAAATGTCCTCAAGACACAAGTAGTCCCTAGTTCACTTGCCCACACGTGGTGTAGTAACTCTGCCTGAACGAAGTAAATGAAACTGATTATTGCATAAATACTCGTACACGCTCCTGTCAGAAGCTTATGGCTTGAAATCCATTTGATAAAGTTCATTCAGAACGTACAGAACAGGTACAAATGAAATTCACAAAAAATATTAAAATCCGGGCGAACACAGAGGGTATGTTTCCAACCTACGAACACATATTACCATATTTTCATGTGGATCAGCTTAAAAGTGAAAGTGAGAGGAGAGTGTGTTGTGTGTTATTCACTCGTGACTTGTGTTGATAATCTAAACAAACGAAAAGCTTCGCTGTGTAGAGCAACCGACGGGTTTCTATTTCTAGGCGATACTTTGATTTCACTACCCGCGACCTCACAGATCGCTGGTGGCTGAGCCGTACAGTAACGGATCACATAGGGACGCTCACCCTCGGCGATGGCGGTTAAAACATGTTCTCCATGACGCGGACTACCAGGTCGCGGCCCTCCGCCGCGCCGTGGCCGGAAAGCTATCCTCCTGCACCGGACTCATCCGCCACCTCCTTCTCCGATTGCAATCCAAGCCGCGGTTTCAATCGCACTGTCCCTGTCCGCGGCGTGCGAGCCGTTCCGATGCAGTAGTGCGGTCCCCCGGGCCAACAGCGTTATTTAATTTAACAGGAGGCTCGCTACACTTTACCAACGAAATTATACAAACATACAATTTTACATTCATATAATTATTTAAAAAAAAAAAACAAATGTTGACTTTGAGACGAGTATTGAGCCAAAGGGGTCCAGATAAAATTGAACAATAAAACAGCTGAAGGAATAACATATTATATACTTATCTTTACTATTATTTTAAATTATCAAGCATCGAAATTTGAACCCGGAACTTTGGCTCGAAAGTCACCACAGCCACAGCGGTGGTGGTGTTGTGAGAGACGGCGCGCCGCGTATGGCGCCCGACGGCGCGGGGGGAGTTTAGCCCGAGAGGGTGGCGAGGTCGGGGTCGGGATCGATCGTGACGCCGTCAGGGCGGCGAGGGAGGGGAGGGAAGCAGGTCAGGCGGGAGGCTGCGAGTCGCGCGCAAAGATCAACGTGGACACAGACGTGGCACGAACGATATATGTATCGACGATGAACGTACAGCCGCGCCACGCTCCGAACGCTGACAACGTCGCGGTCGGCGGTCAGTGCACGCGGGATTCGGGGTGGTGGGGCGGAGACGCGGCTGCTGCTTACAGTCTACATTTCAATAATCTGAACCCCTAGTAAAACACTGCCCGAGATATAATTTTGTGAAAATTTGCAAAATCGAGGGTTGTACATTTGTTTATTAAGTAAATACTATAAGCGACGTGCGTGCTGGTGTCAGCTCCGGCACGGAGGACCAAAACAAGTGTTGTCATCACTTGCGGATAACCTACCTACCTAGCGCAAATTTAATGATTTTAGTAATGCAATACAAATAAAATGCACCAGACCTGTCAGGTCCTTAATTTGAACTGCTAATGTAACAAAGCTTAAGTCAAGCGTACATACTACGACGACTGTGGCGAGTTGGCATAAACGTTTTAATTTAGCAGAAGACTTGTAGTTAGATATAAATCATCAAAAAGTGCTAAGGGACCTTTAGCACGATAAAACCTTTAAAAAATAATTCATTTTCTGATGGTTCATTAGAACACCATCGTCAACAAGTGTACGGAGTGCTTCGATGAGACATTACAGAAGAGGGGCGAGTCCAAAGCCACGTGTCTGCACCAGTTTGTCCTTCGCCAAGTCGGACAGTCTCTTAAAAGTCTCGATGAATTTGCTTTTATCTCTGATTCCTACCCACACATGTCAGCGAGAGGTCTAGTACTAGGTACTCGTGTAAACGTACATAAAATATCGATGTTCAAAAGAGTAATTGGTAGTTTAGTGTCTCATGGTGTGTTTCGTTGACTGGCTGCGAGTGTGTTTGTTACTCCGGTGCAGTCGCGCGGCCCTCCCTGAGTGTCGGCGCTCGTAGGCTGCCACCGGTGACGACGGCGGCGTGCTACTGCGATGAGCGCGGTGCGAGAGACGCTCCGCTGGGGTGAAACTGGAACGGGATCGGCGGTGCGGGGTGGGTGGCGGGGGGCGGCAGTGTGCCAGCTCGCGCTGTGGAGTGCGGACGCGTGTACCGGACGGCGATGCGGTGCGCGCTGTGGACGACGGCGGCGGTGGCGCTGCTGGCGCTGGCGGCGGCCGAGCCCCGCGCCGACGGAGACTTCGAGTTCGACGACGCGCCGGTGAGACACCCAGCCCGCGTCCGGCGTGCGTGCCTCGGCGCTCGGGACGTGTGAGCGTTGGACTCTGTATGCTGAAGGTGTCCACCTGTCGAAATCACTCGTTGTATTGTACGCTGGCGGCTGTGACACTGCAGCGTGTGTTTCTGGTTCTTGTTTGCGGAACCCATCGAGCCGCGGGGAGAGTTTTATCTTAAATGAAAAAAATATCTTCACCTAGACTGCGCGCATTAATAATTCCTTGTTTTGATGTTGTACAAACAGCAGGCTGTTGTGCGCACTACGCCTCCCCCATCCCCGCAGCCACTTCATTAAAAAGAATTCAACGCAAACAAAGCCGCTTTCCAAATTCAGCGAGCCATCCAGGAGGGGGGGGGGGGTGGGCACACTCGCTAGTAAACAGGCGACGAAAACATAACTACGTGTGCCCACAGCACGGGAGCCGTCCGTGTTGTGGTCGCGTATCGTCGTGGTCGATTCTAATGTAACGCCATCCCCGACAATCTGTGTAGTTTCTTTTAAAGAGATCAGTATTTGTGTCTCGTCGAGCGCGCCAAGCTGAGTCGCGATACTTTTGCCCGGTGGGCCGCAGCTCACGCCCCCGGCGCACCGGGACGGGCCCGCGGCGACCACCACCACACACCACGACCGCACAGCCTCTGATCCCATTTGTATACGTTACAGATCACCGTGCGTCACATGTACATACATATTGACATACATATTTACATTTAGTTGCGCAATGAACACATTCCTCCAAATGATGTTTCCACCAAATATACTGCGACCACTGTAACCCTATATGACAATTTGTTAAGCAATACAACGGCCGCGAATAATTTCACTTACATTCTCTGTCGGTTTACGAACAGCTGACTTCCATCGCATTTTCCAGCATGTGGCGTTTATTGTAAATTCTGTTCCACACACAAACAAGTTGCCAAATGGGCGGCAAACAAGAGCGACATTCATCCGTTTGTGATGTTGGAGGGGGACGGTTGCAATGGAACGACCCGATGCCGAGTGAACACATTTATGATAATAATTGATCCGTTCAATACTGGCCGGAACCAGTGCACCGGCACGTAGGTGAGGCACGTGTAGTGTCTCATTGCAGAACTGCACGACTCCATATATGGGATCACTTAAGGTTTCACCACACTCCATGTTCAGTAATACATATGCCCGAACTACTCGGAGTCCAAGCGCCCGGGGCGGTACGTGCGCTGCAGTCACTCCACGCCCCCAAACGTTGTACGTACGTACGTGTGTGCGTGCGGTACGTGCGTGCGCGGCGAGCTCGACCGCGACCGTGGCCGCAGTCCACTCCGCTCGTGAACATTACAGTTGTTATTTCATTGGCTGTGCAATGTGTGTGTGTGCCGAAGTTTTGCTGTCATTGTTATGACGTGTCACGTGCTATGTTACAGGAGACGCGGACGGCGAGGCCGCGGCGGCCGCGCCGCTACCTCTACGACCCGCAAAGTACGCACCCCTTAGCTTCACTGGTCCGTAAGTGTGCGTGTGTGTGTGTGTGTGGATGAGGTGGCACTGAAAGCGAGCGCGCGTGTTGCAGGCCCTCTGTGCCGCGAGCTGGTGTGCAGGAAACGCGAGGTGTGCCTGCTGCGGGACGCCTTCACCGCGCGCTGCGCCAACAAGCGGGACGTGCTGCGGCGCGGGTGAGTGACCGAGCGGGGCGCAGTGGGTGCTGCCGGCGTGACGCAGTGCGCGACACTCGGCGACACCTCACTGATTTTTGTCTTTTACTCAAAACATAATTAGGTTTAACTAGGCTTCATCTGTCTGAACCCCGCGACACCGGACGGTGCACGGTGTTACGAATAGTGTTACGTCTCGATGGCTTGCAATAGTAAGTGAGAGTGGTGAGATCTCATATGTTTCATATTACATTTACAAATATACAGAAGAAGTTCGTTTTAATAAGACGAAACGTTTGACAAAAATATGTGTGTAATGGCACCGCGGTGTGGAGAGTTCACCACACTGTGGTGGCATTATGTAGAGGCTGAAACACGTCGCGATCTGACACGTGACAGGGACACGATAGTGGCGGCGCGCGGGGGGCGCGGCGACGACGACGACGACGTGTTCTACGAGGCGCGCGGGGGGCGCGGCGAGGGCGGCGGGGCCGACGGGGCCGACAACGAGGTCGACAGCGAGGACGGGCGCGACGACGAGCGCGCCGTGGACCGGCCGCCCGATCGGTGCGTTCACTCACATTACATACACGTATACATACATATTAAATTCTATTACGGTTTTATCATTGGACTGAGTAAAATGCCGACACGCTCCAAACTCTGTTTGTTACTTATTTATTAGTTGCTGAGAAATTCCAGTACGGTTCTTCTCAAAAACTAGTTTGATAAATAAGTTTTCTTAGAAAGGTGAGAAGGGTTCCGTTGTGAATCCTAAATGACTCCGTCCTGCTGTCCATAAGAATGTCACGCGTGCGAGGGACGCGCATAGTGCTAGTGGGAACTAACGCTGTGCGCGCGGCCGCGTGCCGGTTGCAGGTGCGTGGGGTGCGGGTCGGCGGCGGGCGGCGCGCGGTTCGTGTGCGGCTCCGACAACCGCACGTACTCGTCGCTGTGCCGTCTCGACCTGCACAACTGCGTGCGCCGCGCGCGTCCCGCCGTGCGCGTCGCGTGCCGCGGCTACTGCCCGTGCGGCGCACGCCGCCCCCGCGTGGTCAGTGTGACCTCAATATGCGTTTGTGTTCACAAGCGCGTTGTAGAAAAGCCGAATTGGCGGGAATATAGAGTAAATAAAAGATTATTTTTTAATATTTTAAAAGTTATTGTGTCTTTTGTCGAGATAAGTATCGATAAATCATTTAGTAATCATTAATCATTTGTGTTTCGTTTACTTTCTTTTTATCCAAAAGTATTAACCCTTTGCGCTCGAGGCGCTTTTCTGTCGGATGAACCAGCAACTCGAGAGTAATCGCACGCGCTCCCGCTTACTTCATGAGTTCGTTATTGTTAACTTAAAATAATTTTAGACACAATAAGACACTTTAAACTCGTATATTTTAACACTATTAGCTTAATGTAATACAATTATTAAATAATTATATTCTATAATTTTGCTTCTTATGATATTTTGTGAAACAATCTCCAATGTGCATTCTTGGCTTGTCGGGTGAGAATCACCCGAGATAAGACATTTAGACACCTCGTAAAATGATCTACAAAAGGCCAAGTAGACTTTTCAAGCGATATTCCTTAAGTCAAACAGAAATATACACACCGATCTGAATGGTGCCTCTCAGGCACCGCTCGAGTTATTGCATCACATGTTGTGGTGCCTGAGAGGCACCACTCGAGCGCAAAGGGTTAAGTATATGTATTTGTAGGATACAGTAGAAAACGTAGTTGTAAAGTATCGCTGGCAACCCTAGCGACGCTTCGGCGTTGCGATGTCTATGGCCGACGGTGATGACTTCCCGCCAGGTGACTGGGTTGCCTGCGAGTACTTCTCGCAGGCAAACAAGTCAAACACTCACTTAGGCGGGCGCAATGACCCAAAATGAGTCTTATTCTACACCAACAAGAGTCGACTCTTGTTGGTGGAAACAGTGGACTTTTCTTTTTGTAGAACTTTAAGAATTGATGCCGCTGTAATCTTTTCTTATAAAGTTACTTTTGCATTGGGTGCGGTCTGGTTTTAAATGATAAATTCTTTCTTTATTTAAGCATAATTTAGCAATAGAAGACAACATGTAAACGCTTGAAGCAAAGCAGAAATGTTCGTACATGATGTACAAGTAGTGCGTTGATGTTGGTTGGGTTTGGAGGTTATGTTTGTAACGCGCGCGCGCACGCGGTGCGGTTGTCGGCAGCGCGGGGGTGCGGCGCGGCGGGGCGGCGGCGGCGGCGGCGGCGGCGGCGGCGGCGGCGGCGGCGGCGGCGGCGGCGGCGGCGGTGGCGGGGCGCGGGCGGCGGGGCGCGGCTCCAGCGACCCGCAGGGTGCGTGCGTAACGTATACTCACCACGTCGCCGACTGCGTGCACCGGACGTAGCGAGCTGAACTTTGTCTATTGACAACTTATACGCGGGACCTTTACCTGGTTCACCATATGTGAATATTTCAACCTCAGTTGTGCTCCCTCAGTGTGAAATCTATTATCATCCGTATTGATAACATCCAGGGGATGTTCACACAATACCTCCGCGTCTTCAGATCTATCAGAGCGAGGCTTACAATATAAAACTGTTGCAGGGTGCTAATTACTGTGTCTTTCATATCAAAATCATCAAGCTTAGCATTAACACAATGACGACACCGCGCTGTAACCAGTGCACGGACAGCGGTGGTGACACAACTGTACACACTGGTACACGCGCTGCACAGGGGACGTGAACAAATTCCCTTTGCAAACACAAGTTATGACCAATAAAAAAGCATTTCGTACAAAATGCAATGCATATGCCTTAGTGAAGTACAAAACTGTTATCGGTTCCTCAGTGGTCCCCGAACTTTCGGATTTCTTGTTCCTCGTAAACCGCGCGACAGACAGACGGACAGACAGACACGGACCAAAATTAGCGTTTGTAATGTCAATAGAACTCGCACTGACCCTGGCACACGCTCGCGTGTCAACAGACTGCAATGCACCGGCATTGCAGTCTGTTGACACGCGAGCGTTTTATTTCCCAACGCTCCCAACGCTTTGTTTTATTTTATTTTAAATTATCCGGCTTCATTATTATTAACAAACTTAGTGGCTAAACCCTTTTTATACAGGAATTTCTATTTGTCTCTGTAAATGCTTTTGTTTGCTATTTTATTATAATTAGGTTAGGTGTGGTGATCCGCCGCGTGTTGTAACGTACTTACGCCGCACTGTGTATCCGTCGTATGATTTACTATCCTTGTTTATTTGTCGCGTGTTCCCTTAGTTGTGTTCTCTCGTCGTGTAACGTTCGTCACAAACGTAGGAGCATTGTTTGATGACTGTGTAATCCCCGCGCGCGCAGTGTTCGAGGGCTGCGAGCTGGACAAGATGGCCGACCGGCTGCTGGACTGGTTCTCGGTGCTGATGGAGGAGTCGGGGGCGCGCCACCGCCGCCGGAAGGTACTCTCTCGCTACGTTTATTTATATATTTAATTTAATAGAAAATCAACAGTTGCACATATTATAATACGAAAGGGGTCTCCAAAAATCTTCAAATTGGTGCGACGTTTCGTTCTGATTTCGTTATTCATGGAGGGCCTCCTACGATAAGAAACAAAATACTACTAGATATAATTCTCTAAAACAGATAACTTATATTGATACATAGAATTTTTTTCTAATCATAATAATTAAAGCTACATATATATAAATACATCTTCGACGAGCGTGGTGTGTTCATATTTATTCCTTCAAAAGTAGGGAGATCAGTGCCCAGCAGTGGGACATATATGGGTTTTAAAAAATAAATTATAAAAATAATGTTTCATTGTGGATAAGTAACTAGAGTGGCGCCGACAGGGTTCCCGCGCGACTGCAAGCGCGAGGTGCGGTGGATGTTCGCGCACCTCGACGCGGCCGGCGACGGGCTGCTCTCGCGCGCCGACCTCTACGCCCTGCGTGAGTACCGCACCCTGTACCGCACCCCACCCCCACCACCACTGCACGCCGCAGTGGGAGTTCAGTAACGACGCGCCAAATCATGTACCTATATGATGACACTCCTCTGTCGCGTCTCTCGTCACAAAATATTACAGAAGTCACGCTGGTTCACTTCTGCTTCTGAGTCGTGTAATGAATCACACGGTGAATAATTTGATTGCAATGATGTGTTATAATATAATCAGTCCTTTACTACATCATCGTCGCTCGTGTCTCAGTGCGAATAGTGTTGGACACAGACGGCGCTAGGGACCAGCATTAAGCAATAAACTCTTTCGTGGGAAAACTGTGTTTTTATTGGGAAGTGCTTAACACCGGTCCGTACAAACAGTGTGTTTGTTAATTTGAGTGTTGGTTACTTGTTTAGATAAATTATCATCTTATTTAGCATTGTACATTTTTGCGGGATGTCTATGTCAATAAATATGTGTGTGTGTGTGTACGGCGTCCGCGCACAGGCCACGACCCGCGCGAACGCTGCCTGCGGCCGTTCGTCGCGTCGTGCGGCGGGGGCGGCGGCGGGGGCGGGGGGCTGTCGCGCGGAGTGTCGCGCGTCGCGTGGTGCGGCTGTCTGCGGCGCGCCGCGCGCCCGTGCGCCGCGCTCGCCCGCGCGCACCCCAACCCTCGGCCCGGTGAGCCTCCCCGAGACGTACCTGGTTGCCGCTAGCCGCACTAGATCGACCGCGGGAAAGACTGCGTGTTACGGGAACGGGTGGAGTGAGACGCCCCGTTCCCCTTTTTGGTATGCCGCGTTGAAGCGACCGTGTGGTGCGATGGTTTTCAGTATAATTTGCGCGGGTCGTTTTCTGAAAATTATTTTTTCCAAATTGACAAATATTTGAGGCTTTGAAAAGAACGCAAGTCGTTCGGACATATAAAGTCACCTGCTAGTCAGTCGGGTTCAGGGTCGAGGCCGTGCCGGTGCCAGATGTCACTCCTTTATATGCAAAATGATTCACAATCAAGTGGCGAAAGCGAGGGCTTGCTCTCCAAGGCAATGAGCCCCGCATCCAGCGTTCTACCAGCGCTGTAACGCGATGAACGCGATCGTTCTCAGGTCTTTGCCTCAGGCGGCTACTTCGCAGTCAGCGGCACATTGTTTACAATACCGGCGCTACTTCATAAGTTTACACTTCTCGTTCTTATCATTAATGTATTATTTTCAAGCGATTAATATTTAGTATCTACTAGTAATAGAGGAGGATGAGGGTTTAAAAAGTAACTGCTGCGTAGTTTCCGGTATAGAACAGGCGACCGTGGGAGCAAATACCGGTGTAGACGGGCAGCGACCTCCTCCTCAGCAATATAAACCAATCGTGTGCGTGTGTGTGTGTGCAGGCGCGTACGTGCCGGCGTGCGACGCACGCGGGTTCTACCGGGCGCGGCAGTGCCACGCGGCGCTCGGCGTCTGCTGGTGTGTCGACCGGCACGGCGTAGAGCGCGCCGGCTCGCGCACTAAGGGCGAGCCGGCCTGCTCGGGTCAGTGTCAATACGCCATCGCCGCCCGCACTGCACCGCACCGCCCCACCCCACCCCACCCCCCAGGGCCGCAAACCCGATGCAACTCGACGGTGTCGTCGGGAGTGGTTGCCGTGGCGGTAGCGCTACCGCCACGGCAAACCGCTCCTCACACTCACCTACAACTTCTTTTTCAAATAATCTTGATATTTATACGTGTGAGCGAACGGTCGCCTCAGGTAATTGCACCAATGACGTTGGCAGTGGCGCAAGGCGCTGCGGAGACAATGCTCACTTTACGGCAAGAAGTGAATGATGAGAGGGAGGGTACGTTAGCAGTAAAGGGAGAAGAAATGAATTGCACCTTCGCATCCATGCGTGATCGCACTACCGCCATCGTGGCACACCGTGGCGTGGCTGTACCGTTTATGTACGTTACATTTAGAAACGTTAGGTTCACGCACCCCCGCACCCCGCGCACCCCCGCACCGCCGCACCCCGCGCACCCCCGCACCCCGCGCTGGGAGCGCGTTGCGAGTGTGAACGTCGGCGAACCGTTAACACCGTCCTACCGCACAAATAATTTCGCCTGCAAGTACTTACGAACACGTGTAGACGGGGAGTAAGTGTACATTGTCCGTAATGTAAAAGGTATATTTTTTAATTTGACAAATGAATGATTGTTACGTTTTCTTGCGTAACGTGTTCCGGCTAGTGGAGAGACTCACAGGCACATTTTCCTACATTATTTGACATACTCGTAACATTTTGGACAGAGAGTGGCGACGAGGAGTCGGGCGTGGGCTCGCGAGCGGAGGAGGTCAGTGTGGCGGAGGCCGAGGGCGGCGGCGCGCCCGACGACGACGAGGACGGCGTGGGCGTGGGCGTGGGCAGCGGCGACGCGGAGCTGCGGCTGTAGTGGGCACGCACACACGCCCACGGTGCGTGTGTTCATTACACCATACTAATGTATATATGTATACATTTAGACATATTCAATTTCACACACATATCCAAGCGCAAACATGATAAAATTTGTTGTATTTTTTGTATTAAATGAATATACCTACATGTACGTGTATTGCAGCTGCGGGGAGGCGCGCTGTGGAAGGACACCCCCCCCCCACGCCGGACCGCTGCGTTTGTTTCCAGTTCGGTTGGTTGCGTAGTGTAGGTACGAATTAATTACGTGGAAAGAAATTGTTATTTGGTTAGTTGCTGTTGCTAAGTACAGAGTCGCAGCTGCGCCGGGGCCTAAACTGTAGTCGTAACGAGTCTCAACCGTCCCCACGAATAAAACTCAGTTGTAGAGAAACTAAGTGAATATTGTATCGCAGTGATCGTTTGCTGCGTAGCACCGTAGCGCATAGAGGTCGCGCGTCGTGCGCCGATTTGCCCACGCCCACGCCCACGTGTTGCAGTGATACTTACATTGTATGCTGTACCAATAATTGTAAACTTCACTGTAGCGTCCAGCCCCCCGCACCTCCGAGCACGGGACGTACTGTATATGTGTACAGTGGTAAACTATAATATGAATTGTATTACACGTGTTGTTATTGTTGAACAATTCGGTGCGAATACACACACACTCATACGTGTTGTGTGTGTGCGACACGCGCGCACGCACTGGCGCTCGCGGAGACAGCCGCACGTCGCGGACGGTGTGCACCTCACGTCCCACACAGTATATCCTCCACAGTCGCATAAGATGCTCAATTCGCAATGGCTGCAAGTTATAAAAAAAATCAATATCCGAGGGATATTCTGTGCACGTAGTGAGTTATCGAATCTTCCAATTCTTACTTTGCAAAAGTGAAGCGCTTAAAACTTTTGTTCTGAACCCCCGTCCCCGCGATGGTAACAAGTCTAATTAATAACTAAGCTTATGAATATATTATATTATTAGTTTATAACAATAGATGTTAATAACATTATAGTTGTGTACGTGGTAGCGTATGTTCGAGCACCCAGTCTTTTCTATTGTCAAGGGCGTGCGTGCCGGGTTTAATGTTACATGTAACGTTGTATTGGAGTGTGCGCGTCGCGACCGGCCGGGCCGACGCGGGCCGTCTCCGCACGAGGCGTGACCGCACGCCCGCACGTCGCGCCCGCTCGCGGCTTGCGGGACTCGTACGCAGACGTCGCGCCGCGCCGCGCCGGCCTCACGTTCGGCCATAATTTGCACTTTTTTAAAGAACGTTAGTTGTATTTTATTAAATAAAATGTGTACGTAACAACAACGAGTCTTTATTTCTTCCTTGCTTTCAAGCACTACATACAACATATCACGAATTGTTTTGATGAAAATTGCGAACTAATAATATCTTGACACCGTCATCGTCCTTCTTGCAAACTACTGAAAGGTATTGGTATACGAGGAGTTGCCTCTAGACTGCGCAGCTGTCACAAGTGTTAGAGTTGGAATCGGAGACCGTGTAAGTGTTGATGCAAGTATAGTTTTGATATTCCGCGCGTTGCATATTGCGATAACATGACTGTACAGTCTGTGGGTGGAATGTGGTAACACTCTTAGATCTGTCTGTGTGAGACATAATGCCTTTTGAATTGAATTGAAATATAAAAATTAAGTATTTTAGTTTGATTTAGTATAAAGGTATTATTTTAATAATAATGGATAGTGATAGTAGGTACTCTGTCAATATTGGATAGCGTTCTTGGACCGAAAATGCTGCTTGTATCAGACTCAAACCAGCGACATGAGGATTTTCGACGAAAAAGCAACGTAATCCGAGCGGCGGCTGTCGAAGCAGAGGTTGGCCACAAAACGATGGAACGCCCCGGCGAATTCTGCTTGTATGCTGCATATTTGGAGTGAACATTGTGATCAGTATAAAATCTGCAGACTCGTTCAATTTAACCATCTTAGCTTATTTAGGCTTCTATGATAATAAAAAGGTCCTATCAACAAATTTTGACATTTCAATGGATAAATTGATTTGAATCTAGTTCCAGATACATAATGATGGTGCAGGATTTTCCCTTAAATTGAGTCTTTATTCATTTTATTAAAATACTTAATAGTCACTGCCATGACACACTTGACACTGGCAAAATTCACTGACAGTTGCCATAAACAAAGAATTGAATTGAATTAGTTCTAGATTTACTTGCCTATTGAAAGATGCTATTTATTCTGGTTCTCTAACTCATTTTTACTCCTTCTCTCATGACTTATGTTCCATTGCTAAGGTAGACTTGTTTTCAAGGTGGAACGTCCTTTGGTCTAAATCAAAAACTGTAAAGGGGAGATATTTTGGAGATATTCAGCCATCTATTCCTTCAAAACCGTGGTTCTTTCTTTTTCCTAAAGCCAATAAATCTGTTACATCAACAATTTGTAGAATCAGGTTGGGTCATATTTGTTCACCTGTATTTTTAGCTAAGCTTAGAATCCGTGATAGTTCCATTTGTGAGTGCGGATTGGAAGATGGTAATGTTGATCATATTTTCTTTAATTGTCCTAAACTTTCTTATTCTTTATATGATGTCATCCCTTCAAGTATTTCTCGTCCAGCTAATCTTAAATTCTTAATGGGTTTTGTTTTTACCCCTTTTGTTAAGTTGTTATCTGATTTTATTGCTGCTAATAAAATTCGTTTGTAGTTGTTGTAGTCTAATTCTTGTTATATATGTTATATCATCTGTTTTGCTTATACATTCGCACATTAATTAATTATTATTATTGTTCATGTCATTTTGCTCTTTTAATTTTAATAGCATTAAGATCATTTTCTTCTTATTTATGTGTAGTTTAACTTTTTGTTGTATCCTTTTTTTATCTCTCTAATACTCTCGTGAAAGTTACCACGGTGCGAGTTTTTTTCTGTTTATATATTTCGTTATTTTTTAAGTTTTTATTTGATTGTGTGACTTCCATGATTGACTTGACACTGGCAGAATTCACTGATAGTTGCCATAAACTAAGAATTATTATTATTATTACTTGCCTATTGTATATTTTATATTATATACCACTTTAATACATTTAAGTAATAGAATAAAGAGTATATTTAATATTGTCTCTTAAACTCGTAGATTTATTCTCTAGCAAAATTCACTTTCATTATCTCTCCATCAACCCTATATTTATTATTTGGGAAATTCAAAGGCTCTCAATGTAGCTTACACTCAATTCTCCATTTATTTCTGCTTCAAGCTATTAATGATATTCATTACAGGTTCCCTTGTTATCATATAGACACACCCCAATTCTATATGGACAGTCAAAAGTTTTACTTAGCTAAGATCCACGACAGGCAAAACAATAACAGAAAATCAACAATGTGTGTTTTTCCGTTGGGTTAAGTGGATTTATTTGGAACTTAAACCAAAAACCTTACCGAACCAACCTTACCGAAAATCGGTCATCAATTCTCCACCCACCAACCACTATACACAACACCAAACACGCATTATTACTTTTCCATCTTGTAAAAGACACATGTTTCGCCCCAACACGAGGTATCTTCAGGTATAGTAGACTCTAAGGAAGACAACCGAAAAGGATCTTAGCTAAGTAAAACTTTTGACTGTCCATATAGTGATGGATTTCTGCAAAGTAACGCCTGACTCCATTAATAACACCCCAATTCTTTAAAGAATGTGAAGCGGAGAGCCACATGTTACTTTGATTGTGCCCAATATTGTGTCCTTTGTGAACATACAAACTGCAAGTAAAGTTCCGATTATGCTTGAGGAACTCCAAATATATATTTTTTGGCATACAAACATATGAACATACAATCTATTTTTATTGATTTTTAGTTTCATTTTCTTCATATATTGACCAAGTATTCAAATAACTTTGGATTCAATATAGTACTAGTCCCTGAATACAATATTTTACATTTTTATGGAACAATACATATGGAATTCATATATATTGATCAATAAGTGTGAAATTGTTTTTTCTCGGGGGACCTTTATTTTTAACATAACATTGGAGTATTAAAAATGTTAATACTCCAGTGTTAAATTACTGGAGGTCAAAGATGTGACAAACTTTTTTTATTTAAAATGGATTTTTGCAGTTATAAATTTATTTATCTGACGATCTTGCTGATGACAACTATTTTATCTTAAGGTTTTAATTTTAACTTAACCTACTGATTTTTTAACTATTTTATGTTACCACTGAAACCTCTGATTGACAAATTTGTGTTTCTTTGCTTTTATATTAAGTACTCAATGTTACACAACTGACAGTAGTAAGTTTTGCAATTATTGCGAAAAAAAGATCACATAACCAAATGTGCCACTCATATATACATAGTGTTTCATGTGTCAACAAAGATCAAAAAACATTAATTACTGGATGTTTTTATCCAAGTTGGTTGTGCATGTTCTTTTGAAAACTAGGTTGAACTTTAGTTAACATAGGGTTTATCTATGAGTAAGTCTTTTATGAAATAATTTTTCAAGTACCATTATCTATAACTGTTGTGTTAACATTTTTTTAAGTATTGCCTTGAAAATGATCTTTTTTAACCTTTCTGGAAATACACTATGAAATAAATAATGAAAGGCGAGCAATATGACTGATGTAATATCCTTAACACATTGAAGACGGGAGACAGGAATTCCCATCTTTTATTTTTTAACTGTTGGCGACCCATGACAGTAATTCAGGTTTTTTGGATGCATTATTGTGTAATTGCAAGTAAAGATATGAAAAAAGTGATAGTTGTAATGACATGAAAAAATGATAGTTGTAGTGATAATAATAAAAAATGTGCAGGAACTTAGGCTAGAAACTTTTCAGCGCATACAGTCTTCAATATGTTAACAAGCAGTGTCGAGTGCATAGATTTCATTGAAACAGCTGTCATATTGTAATTTAAAGACAATAAAATAGATAATTTTTTTCTCTGAATATGGCTTTACAAAAGACACTAATTTGGATATTATCATTTTTTTACATATTAAATACAAACATTTTTGTTTATATGTTTATTATGTTGAGCATTCAAAATTAAACTTACCGTTTTTTGCACATCTTTAGAATGCTTTTAAGGCAAAGTATGTTTGAATGAAAGAAACAACTATACAGGCTAGGGCTTATAATTAAAAACTATTAAAAACAAAACATCGTTCATAAATAAAATTCTTCTTATAGACATTTAATTTTCTTTTTCCTGTAATTCTTTGTACTTGCCACCGTAGAAGGGGATGTGGGTGACGAACACCTTCCACTCGGTCAAGTAAAGTAGTCCTAGGAATGCAGTTCCTCCAAAGCCAATTGCAGATGTTACGAAAGATGCTGCCACCTGAGCTTGCTTTCTTCCTAAGCCAAACATTCTGAATCTCAAAAGTTTTTAGTTAAAGTAGCTACAAAACTGTTACGTAAAAATCTACCTTCGTTCAAGTTCGAGAAGATTTGACAATTGCTATAATGGACAATGACATTTTATACAAGGCTGCCAACTCTTAAAAAATACTCCTTAAAAGTAAATTTAAAAATCTTTGTGTCCTCATTTCATGCTGCAAAAATTACCTATTGTATAAAAAAATTAAAAGCTTATATACAATAGTCTTCAATGGGATTGAAGCATAAAATTATTTAATTTCAATATTTTACCATTAATGGGTGCCAACCTCGCCTGCACGCGGTGCATTGTATTCTGCTATATAGTGGACAAGCCTGTGTTTATTTAAGATGGTACTATAAGTAAATCATCAATAAGTTGTTGAGTGGTAGTCCTTTCCAGTAAATTTAAATCATAATTACTGATATAGTGACGATCTCTCCTTTTTTTTTCTTAAAAACTATGGCAACCAATGGGTAACTTAAAATAGGCCTTGTCATATATAAATTTTGAAATTACTCTAAATTCCATATTTTTTATCATCCATTTAGATGTTGCATTTTATTCAGATAATAAATAAATAAAATAAAAAGAAATATTTACATTACTATGTCACAACGTCAAAATCTTTTCTTGAATTATTGAATTTGATAAAAATTTCTGAATTTGTAACTTGTGGTAGGATAATCTGTGAGTGTGAGATATATTTTTAAAACTTAGATACTTATTGGCATTTGCTTAGCTTTGTGTTATGGTTATTACCGTACATTTAGAAATCGCGTGATCTGGATTTTTCACAGATTGATCTAAAAATGATACAGATGTGTATGTTATGTATAGGGTGAACGCTAGTAAAGTTATGTTGAATGTAAACTAGTCTGTTTATAAGTATAGGTGATGATGTGGGATTCTTCAACATTTCTCGGAGCACTGACTCCAAAATTTTATGTCGCACTCACCGGCACCTCGTCACTGATATCGGGCCTCATCCTCATCTTTGAGTGGTGGTACTTTCGTAAATATGGAACGTCATTTATTGAACAGGTAAATGGAGTTTCGCAAACTATTACTTAAGTTTCTTTGGAAAGGGTTTGGATTCTGGCTCCACTCATAGAGAATTATTTTTGGAAGTAATAAATATTAATAGTTAATTTTGCATGTTGACAGAAATGGAAAAGTATTCTTGTGGGAAAAAAGTGGTAAAAACTTTTATTCCTTTAAATTATCATACAAACACACGAGGTTTGAATGTAAATTAGCATTATATGAAGAATAACCAATAAAAATTCAAGATTATACTAACTTTAAAAATCATCATCTCCAATGTTTACTTTGGAATGATCATCAAATGGATTTCTAAATCTGATGTGTCAGTTGCTGTCTTGCTTCACTTGTCACTTACTCTCTTTGCCTTACTTCCACTAGTAGCTCATGGTTTCACACAACACAACACAACACAATATACTCTGATGGTCTGAAGCTATAATTTTTATGTACTTGTTTTTTATCCTTTACTCACCAAAATCTAAGTTACATTTTAAATATTAATCTGTATATAAAAATAATGCCTCATATGTTCAACCACACATCTGATCATTGCTATATTATAATGGTTGGTTATTTTAATTTTCAAATCGATTTGTGAATGTATTATATTTACATATTTTTTTGAGTCCAATATTGCTGCATATTTTATGCTGCTAATAGAAATTGCCAATCAAGCAAAGTAACAAACAATTACACAAAAAACAAAATGATTTACATCTAAAACAAACAAAATGCAGTAGTACACAATTTCTTAATTTTCACATTTATTTCCTAAATTATTGTTTTATTTAGTTTCCAGTCCCAATTAAACATACTTTGTATGTCTTTATATGCAAAATTGTACCCCGACTTACACAAATTCAACTTACACAGTTAGCACTCGGTCCCACCTATCGCGTAAGTCTGGAGTAATACTGTAATGTCACCTGTATCATTGCATTTTGAAATTGTACTCAAAATTTGATCTCCACCATCTGGATGAGTGGCGAATCAGTATGGTGTGTCTTTCTAGAAACTTCTTTTTACACAACACTATCTTATGGACCCAGCTACCTCCAGCTGTGTTTCTGAGGCAATACAAAATTGGAACCTTCAAAAAGCCTATACTTTTCTTAAAGGCCAGTTACGCTTCTGGGATGCCTATTAGATATTTGTGTTATAACATTGTATTATTTAGTACGGAAAGAGCCTAGTGTCCCACAACACAGGGAATTCTAGTGTGGAATCCTATATCATATGTAAATATTTTGAAAATAAAGGTATTATTAGTATTGTGGCAATGTGGATGTTTATGGACTTCTATCAAGTGACACATCTGCTCATTTGCTTTCCTATGGGATAGGAAGGCAAACAAGCAGCCATGTCAGCAGGTTTCTTTGAATTTTTGAAATATACTTCCACCTATGTATACATTGCTTTTTTAATGAGGTTTCACTGACGCACCTGGGGCCATGGCTCGGCGGAACGAGTGCAGCGGGTGCGGAGACGGAAAGTGGCGCGGGCGCGGCGACTAGCGCGGGGGCGGCGTGCGGGGCGGGAGGGGCGGGCGGCGGCGGCGAGTGCAAGGTGTGGCGCAACCCGATGTCGCTGCTGCGCGGCGCCGAGTACGGGCGGCTGTGGAGCGTGGCGCGCCGCGCGCCGCTCACGTACTACGACATGAACCTCTCCGCGCAGGAGCACCAGGCCTGGTTCGGTGAGACTCGTGCGCAGCGCCATTCACCCATCACCACCACCCCCCACTAGCATAGCCACTTCGACATATAACGTTGTTACATTTATTTTTAGAGAAATACGCTGTTTAGAGATTTTCTTATTAATTTCCTATTATTACTTCACACTCTCCCAACATATACATATATATTTATATATCTTGTTCAAATGTTTAATCGTTAATAATATGCCATACCAACTTTTACTACAGTATCTCATAGTCAGAACAAGGACTCCCCGACGAAAGGCCATTTGGACCGTTTTAGACACATTCTGAATTTTCATAAAGGAGTGCAGGGCTCCATTTACCAGCTTTCACTCGCCTCTCAATATCACCGTCACATTTTCCATTTCTTGTAAATAATGACCCAAATATATTCCTACTTATTTGCTCAACTTTTTCTCTTGCAATGAAATTGTGGATTGATTTTTTTTATATTATTTGTTTTTAATAATAATTCAATTTAAGTTATATTGGCGAGAATTTTATTAATGAAATTATTATTGAGGTATTATTGGGAGTAATCCCGGCCTACCGTCCAACTCGCCATAAAGAAAAGTTTCATCTTCACCATCTAGATGAGTGGCGATCCAATACGGTGCGTTTCTCTCGAAACTTCTTTCCACGCATCACTACTCTGTGGAGTCGGCTACTTCCAGCGGTGTTCCCGAATCGATACGACATTGGAACCTTCAAAAAACAAGCCTACACTTTTTTTAAAGGCCTGCAATGTTCCTGTGGCGCCAATGGCACTGCGGATGTCTATGGGCGGTTGATTGCTTTCCATCAGGTGACACGCCTGCTCGTTTGCCATTCTATCCCAAGAAAAAACAATTAGTCATTATCGGTACTTTATAAATATGCAACAGTATTAAGTATGTTAAGAAATAAGTCAAGAAGAAAGAAGTGTTAATCATTGTTGACTCTTTAAAAAAAGTATCGACGAATGTATGGCGTACAAATTAAGTACAAAATGCAATTTCAATAAGTAAACGCTGGGTATTTCATCAAATCTGTCTGCGGGGCTGCTGTGCAGTCGGCGCGGGTTGTCGGGCCGCCCAACCGTTGTATTGCGTGTTGTGACGCCCCGTCAACACAATGACACCGCGATAAACAAAGTGTAGCAGTAGCGACATCTGTACTCTATATCCGTGCACTGGGGGTACATTTGTAATTGAGAACATTGTTAATTACTTTTTCATCATAAAGTAATTTATATATGTAGATGTCGACGATGTTGGATGGTTGTGTGTGACGTTGTATGTGTCGGTCGGCAGGCGGCGGCGACAGCGAGACGGAGGGCGAGCCCCCGGACGCCGCGGACGCGCACATGTCGCGCGCGTGGCGCGAGCGCGAGCCGGCCGCGCGCGTGGCGGCCGCCCGCGCCGCGCTGGCCGCCCGCCCCGACTGCGCCGCCGCGCTGCTGCTGCTCGCCGAGGAGGACGCGCCCACCGTGTGCGAGGTGCGTGCGTGCGTGCGTGCGTGCGTGCGTGCGGTGGGAGGCGGGCGGTCGGTGTCGCGCCGCGCGGTGGGTGGTACATGTCGCGTGTGTGTGTGTGTGTGCAGGCCGAGCGCGTGCTGCGGCGGGCGTGGCGCGTGGGCGAGGCGGCGTGGCGGGCGCGCAGCGAGGCGGGCGGCGCGGCGGCGGCGCGGAGGGCGGGCGCGGTGCTGGCGCACGTGCGGCGGCGGGCGGCCATGTGCGCGCGGCGGCTGGGCCGGCTGCGTGACGCGGCGCGCCAGTTCCGCGAGCTGGCGCGCGACGCGCCGCCCGCGCTGCACGCGCTGCAGCTCCACGAGAACCTCATCGAGGTGCTGCTGGAGCAGCGCGCGTACGGTGACGTGCAGGTGCGTCACTCACACTGCGCTCGCTCGGCGACGAACCACCGCCGTGGTTGTCGTCAACGAGTAATGACGTGGGGTGTGTGGTGCGGTGCGGCAGGCGCTGGTGGCGCGGCACGAGGACGCCGGCGGCGGCGCGCGGTCCGCCACGCTGCTGTACACGGCGGCGCTGCTGCGCGCGCGGGCTGCGGGCGCCGGTGCGGGTGCGGGGGCGGAGGTGGGCGCGCTGGAGGCGTGCCGGCGCGCCATCGAGTTCAACCCGTTCGTGCCGGAGTACCTGCTGGAGCTGCGGCCGCTGAGCCTGCCGCCCGAGCACGTGCTGCGGCGCGGCGACAGCGAGGCGCTCGCGTACGCGTTCGCGCACCTGCGGCACTGGCGCAACGCCGACCCCGCGCTGCGGCTGCTGCAGCTCGCCTGGCAGGTGCGCGACACACACACACACACACACACACTTTCAATTTTTCTTTTTGCATGGGTGTTTATTTCTGTGTTCTAAAATGTGATTGGAACATCGTTTTGTATTCACACGTTGTTCTCATGGTCTTGATGTTCACGTTTGTTAGGTTTTTATTTTCATTGCACGCGTGTACGTCATAAACTACTGATGTCAACTGTACTCGGGATGTCTTCGCAAAGCAATGTGAAGACATGAACTAATGTTTGAATGAAAAATCTTCAGCAGTTTTACAAAATAAAAATTACACATATTAATAAATTCCTACGTAGTTGAAATGGAATGTGGGCCAGTTTTGTCGCAGCGCTGGGCGGCCGTCGGGACAGATCCTAATTATAAATACTAGCTGCCTCTCCGTAATGTTTGCGCGAGACCCTCGGCTGGACGTCGGAACCCGCTCGGCGCGAGCGCTCCGTGGGGCGCGGCACTCCCGCTGTACGGGGTGTGGGGTGCGGGGTTTTCGTGCTGTTTTGTGTGAAGAGTGTTCTGACCTCTAAAAAGCTAAAAGTTTGTTTTTATTGAGAGTTACAATGAAAAATGTGAAACGTGCTAATGTATATAATTATTGTGTGTGTGCGGGGTGCAGGCGGCGGAGCGGGGCGGGCGGGCGCGCGCCGGCTGCGGCGTGTGCGCCGACCGCGAGCTGCTGGGCGGCGGTGGCGGCGGTGTGGGGGGCGCTGGGGTGGGTGTTGGGGTGGCGGGGGGTGGCGAGTGGTGCGGCGCGCGGTGCGGGTGGGGGCTGCTGCTGCCGGCGGCGGCGGCGCTGTGCTGCGCTGCGGCGCTGCTGGCGCTGGCCGCGCACCGCTGGCCCGCCGCTGCCGCCGCGCTCGACCCCACGCCGCTGCTGCGGCTGCTGTGCGCCGTGTAGTCGTCTCCCCCTCACCCCCTCCCACCCCCCTCCCGCCTCTCCACCCGATGTAGCGACGTGACGACTTATTCCGAAGGCCCAACGAAGACTATAGCACTTGCGGAGACAACAGTCGCCGGCTGCTGTGTGGAAGCAACAGAGACCTAACAAACAATTACGAACTCCCCTCGTACGAATGTGGTTTACCGAACAGACGTGTATAATTATAATAACAAATGTTTAAGAGTGGCTGTGAACACGTGCCGCCCGTGGAGACCGCTCTGCCCGCGCCTGTTTTTCTTCTGTAAAATTATTTTTTTTATATTTGTAACCTAAATAAACAGGTTATCTGTGAGACTATGTAATTTGATCTGTACAACAAAACCAAAAAAAAGGATATAGAGGCCAGAGCTTGAGTATGGACAGTAGCGACGGTGAGCACGCGCCCTCGCTGACTGCCGTCGCGGCCCTGTGGACCAACACAACTACACAACTACACAGCTACTACTCGGGCAACACTCCAGCGGATTACATTAAAAAAAATAAAGTGTGTGCTCTCTAAATAAACATAAAGTGTTCACGCCCTCTACGTGTACGAGTGACGGCGCAGACTCCACGCGGAACAGTGGTCGCACATCCCTTTCACTCCTATATGAATGTGCGGGTGACTCTCTCTCTCGGTTGATTATTAAAAAAATTACGTGTCCAATGATGTCATTTTAGAAATGTAATTTAAGTAAACTGATGTCGTTTTATCATTAAACATGAACTGTTTGTGAAATTCTCGGCAAGCCTTTGTATTCCATTCAGCGGTTCAGCGAACGCGGCCGTGATAGCCCGCGTGCGTGTGTGCGCGCGTGTCTGCGTGCGTGACGCCCCCCCCCCCGCACTAGGACTAGTACCCCGGTTTACGTCATTATATAAGAAACGATGTTTTCATGTTTTCATAGTAGCGGTAAAACATATATGTACAAATAAATACAAACAAAGCAGATGTATTGCGAGGCGCGCGCAGCCCGTGCGCCTGCGCCTGCGCCTGCGCCTGCGTCGAGTGCTGCTTGTAATGTACTCGTGTTGCAATAAACTGTGTGTGCTGCTGGAGGGCTTTTGTTTCTTTTTGGTCCCGGAGACACAAACACGTGAACTTTATTCCTAAACATTAATTTTAAATTATTTTCTAAAAAATATATACATTTAACATAGTTATTAAGTTAATATATTTTTGGCACATCTCCACCACATATGGAATACTGATCTCCGGGCTGTGTACTCCTGCATTAGCTGCTTCCTCTCGACGACTCACTACTTCGGGCGGTTCGCGTCGTCGATGACTGTTGTGTTTATATGTTTATTAAATGAAGCAGCCAACTGATTAATTATTCAGTAAATCTAATGAGAGTTATATAAATATATTCATAAATCTACGTACACAACAATGACCAAGGCCTCGGCTGAGATGTGCGTAAATAAGAGGAGAAACCTGACAAGTCAGCTGCGACACCACGCGCACACGGAAACATTTCGCTTGGGATCGAACCCGCCCGCCGACACCAGAGGCACCCCCTCGTCCGCTCGTCACCCGGCGGTGGGTGACACGCCGCGTATACGAGTGACACGTGGCTGCACGGGTGCAGAGCTGAACGGGGTCCCCAGTCTAAGAAGATTTAGTTTTACAACCTTTTGAAACCCAGTTGTCCTTTGAAATTATTTATAAAATAAATTACTTATATAGACATTATAAAATACAAAATGCAATATATAAGTGAAATTGCAGCTAAACGAAAACTGAATAAATGCTTCTAATAAGCACGAGCAATTGATTTAATTTTATATGGACAGTCAAAAGTTTTACTTAGCTAAGATCCGCGACAAGCGAAACAATAACAGAAAATTAATAATGTGTGTTTTTCCGTTGGGTTATGTGGATTTATTTGGAACTTAAACCAAAAACTTACCGAAAATCGGCCATCAACTGTCCACCCTACTATACACAACGCCAAACACACACTATCACTTTTCCATCTTGTACACGACACGTGTTTCGCCCCAACACGAGGCATCTTCAGGTATAGTAGACTCTACGGAAGACAACCGAAAAGACTTTTCGGTTGTCTTAAATAAATCCACTAAACCCAACGGAAAAACACATTATTAATTTTCTGTTATTGTTTTGCTTGTCGCGGATCTTAGCTAAGTAAGACTTTTGACTGTCCACATAGTGATGGATTTCCGCAAAGTAACGCCTGACTCCATTAATAAGATTTAATTTTATATTAATATTAAGTGATGTAAAGTAAAAGAAAGTGACTAAAGTGGAGAAACGGATACTTAGATGGTTTGGGCAGATAGAGAGGATGGATGAAAGACGCCTGGCACAAGGAATTTACGTTGCGGATGTGGATGGAAGGGTCAATAGGGGAAGACCAAGGAAAGCATACCTTAATCAATATGCCGAAGTTTTTAAGAAGGGCCAGGTCAAGAGAAATCTTAACCGGCGAGTGTGCATGAAGAGAGTGATGAGTGTGTAGGAAGCAAGGAATGTATGCCGAGATTGTAGCAGGTGGAGATATGTGTCTCTGCTGCTGAAGTCACTGTACTTTTGGTATGATCGGGATCTCCAACTCCAAACTATCTCTTAGGTAAGAACTGACCATATTTTTAAAGCTTTCTTTAGTAATTGGCCTAAGGGAACTTGTAGACATTTGGAGGCACCCTAGGACCAAAGGTCTGGGGCGCGCCCTCCCTTCCACCCCCTCCCCTCTCAATATGGGCTTAAAATTTTGTTTGTGTTCAGTGTAATTAAACGTAACGGTGAAAGGGTATGAAAATTAACCAAATGAAACATTACAAGCGAGATTAACCATTGAGATCGCAAGGAGGACGCGCTGAACTACGAAACGTAATAGCGTCCCTTCGCTTCATGTTTGTGTGCCTGCGATGGAACTCCTCGCGTTGCAGACACCGCTAGTGGTGGAGGTTATAAACACAAATGGCATGGATGTAGTCACAACCTGGCCCCTGGGCGGGTCCGAATGTCCGACCAGCCCGACTCGGGATAAATCATCCAAGGACGTTAAACCTGCGTACCGTCAGTGGCAGCCGCTGACCAGGGTGCCGTCGCCTGAAGTCCGATTGATCCGGTGACGGGACCAACACGACCAGGTACGGACAGACCGCGCCGCCCGTTGCCTGTATGCAATATAAATATATATGTGATCACCGACTCGCCCGCCAGTGACGGGAATTATGACGACACTCCACATTGGTGACGGGAGGAGGACGTTGCTCCGGAACAATGTTACAACTCGGGAAGTGTGCGGTGAGGGGAGTACATTAAATAAATTCGATGAGTGATGTATGTACTTTCTGACTGACGTAATCAATTGTTTGGGCTTATAAGTGTACATTTACACGCATAAAAGAGGGGACCTTACAAAAGTTTCACAGGTTTATATCGTGAACAATGTGACTACGTTTGTGAGGGGTGTGCCTGCGGCGCGGGGAGCACTTCGCCAAAAGTTGGCGTAGCGCTCGCTACGCTACGGCGCGCGGCTGCAGTCGGGAGGCGCGCGTCGCGGCGGCCGCGTGTGACTCGCGGCGGGAAAAGTTTTGTCGAGTTCATCCGCGCGGAGACGCGCGCGCCCGGTCTGTGTGTGTGTGCGTGCGTGTGGTGCGCGCGGTGTGATGGCGTGCGATGCGCGCGCGGCTGGTGCTGAACGGGCTGACGGCGGAGCTGAGCGGGCCGCGGCAGCAGCGCGCCGGCTCGCCCGTCTCGCCGGAGCCCTACCACGAGCTGGAACTGTACCGGCAGCTGCTGGCGCTGCCGCGACGCGCCACCACCCCGGAGCCGCCCGTGCCACCCCGCGGTCAGTGCACACGACACTCCGATTGACATCATTCGATAGGCGGGAGGCTGAATCAACACAAGATGCCTACGGGTTTCTTAAATCCTGCCATTACTTTGCTGTAGTTAGTTAAGTAGTCCCAAGTAATGGCAGGATTTTCAAGCTGAAAGTTGATCGTAGATAACATTACAAACATAAATAACATGAAGAAATATCTGTAGAACTTGATTTAGGCGCAGAAATCAAACTTACGCTTGCTGTCAGCTGAATTTACTTCTGTGATTGTATTCAGCCGCTGTTTGTGTCGTACGTCCATTCCGTTCGTGGTGCTGAGCGTCAGGACGTCGTCTCCTGGGTTACACGGCGGGCACCGGTGTTTGTGTGTGTTTGTAAAAGTTTTAATTTTATTTGCCATAAAGAACATATTCACACACGTGTAATAAAACATAAAAATACTAATAGTAATAAATTAAAACATAAGTGGTGCGTGTCGTTGTCTCATCGATACACAACAGCGATTGTTTCGCCGCGGCCGAACCGTGTCCAAAGCAATTGACAGAGTTCAGAGATCATTGGTGAAGCTGACGATATTATCCGTTCGCTCACACTCGCACTCGCACTCGCACGACTAAGCTTTACTTTATAAAAATATGAAAACGTCTTTAACATTTTTACGTAAATTGTAGACAACGTACAGACTTACGTCGCGTGTCCGACATACAGACAAACAATCGAAGCTCAACTCGTTTACTACTTTTAAATAACAGTTTTATATATGTGCCAACCAAACGTCTTAGTGCAATGCTAATAATAATAATAATCCAGACTATGTTTATCATTAAGAATTTGGTAAACGTCGCACATTCGATTCTCGCGGCGCCGCAAATATTTGCATGAATAATGTAAATATATATCGTGTGCAGTGAACGTGTTGCGACGGTGATCACAACAACGGCTACGTCACGGGGCCGCCCGCCCGCCCACCACGAGACGTGCGTCCAGTCCAGAGGGACGTGTTGTAAACTTAAAGTAATTTTGGTCGTTTTGATGTTTACACGCGCAACATGTTGCTGTTTGGTTGACGAGGTTGCGGTTATAGTACCCCGCGACCCGCGACCCGCGTCCCGCGCACCACGCATCACAACTTCGTCAAATGCTGATGTGCGCGTGTGTGTGTGTGTGTACAGATGAGGTGCAGCGACGCTGCCGCACGCCGGCGCCCCGCGCCCCGCCCACCGCGCCCGCCCCGCCCGCCCCGCCCGCCCCGCCCGCCCGCACGGACGCGGCCGTCAGGAGCGCTCGGGTGAGTGGTTCCACCGTCGGTATGATTTATGATGATACTCCTATACAATGAACTCTGTAACTGCGTCGATACGATGCTACGCACAGTATTGCGGCATAGATCTTAGCTGCAGATCACTACCGTCGACAACAACCCGATTGGTGACCCCTCAGTGACGACCTTGTGAGAATCCTTCATATGATTGTTCCCTGTTGGTTTGTAGCAATATTAGCAAACACTTGGTGCGTCTCCCCGCACCGGGCGATGTAGTGCGACAGGTGCGCCGTACATCTTGTTTGTAACGTGACGTGACGCCTGTCAGTGCGGCGGAGCACCGCCACGGGATGTCCTCCGAGACGAGGCGCGTCGGCGGCGGACGGTGGTGCGCGTGTGTGCGTGTATGTGTGTGTGTGTGTGTGAGTGTGTACGTACGCACACGTGCACAGTGTACGCTACAACTGACATTGTAAACGGTGCTTATTTTAATAATCGCGCGTTACATTATCATGTTGTATGTAAAAATACATATTACAATATAGGTGTAGTAGTGAGGGGGGGGGGGATGTTACTAGTTTTCCATTACGGCTGCAATCACCACGTTTGATTGATTGCTCGATGTTGTATAGTGAGTGCCCACGACAACCGTAAGCTTCGCGTCCACCGACATATACGTGTGTGTGTGTGCGTGCGTGTGTGTGTGTATGTGTAGTTATATTGCGGTGCAGTTGGAGCAATGCTACTCCAGCGGACACATTCAGCGCGAGTTTGGGTTGCACTTGTTGTGTCGCATGACAGGCGTGTATGAAACATGTTTTTAAATGAAACAACCGACACATGCACACGGTCGGTATACTAATGACGCTCCGGTAGACCTCTAAACGTCAAGTAAGTGATGGATTCAGGCGTTACTTTGTGGAAATCTATTATAAAATGTGTAGAGTTGTGTTCGCGGATCTTAGCAAAGTAAGTGTGATTGTCCATCTCAGTCTCACTCGCGGTGTCCCTGAATCGCTACCGTACAAGCCCACTCGTGCTGTCGCGTTGCGCCTTCAATCGTCGTTCAGGAGCATCCGCCGAAGTGTTTTCAGTAAAACGGACTATTACGGTTGGTTTGGGGATAAACGGCATATCTGAGTGTACGTAAATAACATGACGAACGAACGAACACAATCAAAGTTATAAAATATTCCGCCAACGAGCTGCAAGCCAGCCTCGGCACTCCGGTATCAGTACAGAGTGTTAGCGAGGTGTGATTAATGACTGTCGCTCGCATGATGGTGTTGGGGTGGGGGTGGGGGGGTGTTTGGAGCGAGGGGGTGAGGGAGCGGTGAGTGAGATTGATGCTCCGGCGGACGGAGCCGGTACTGGAGGCCAACCGACGCGATGTGTAGTTTTTGTGAAGTGGTTACCTCATATATGGTGGTCACGAAATTACAGTTTGTAATTCTGCTAATAACCTACACGAAGCATCAGTGAAGTGTCCAGTTCCATGTAAAGTTATATTGAAAACTTGACGCGCGTTATGGTGCCAGTCGAACCACCGTTTTAATCTTATAGTGATGTTTGCATGTCGTTGGCATCTCAACTAACTAACTAGTGCGGTTTGTGGAAGTTTTCTTCGAACAGAACAATTCGCACTGATCGATACTTCCAAGTTTTTCATTGCGATGGATCTGAGTGGTGATTTCAGTGTTCGCAGTCTACCGTTGTGTGTTACGTGTAACGCAAATATAAGAACAATATTTTACGTAATTTTAAATTATGACCTAATGTATCATGTATGAGTATTCTATGTGATTCTTTCATTATACGGAACAACAGCAGCATAGTCAATACAATAAAATACACATTATTTCAATCTGCCAGTGATAGAGGGGTTTATTGTTGGGTAAAAACTAAAAGCTGTAAAAGTTCACCGAGTAATGGTTCGTACACGAGCCGCGTGCGGCAAGTTTAACGTCACAGTTAAACTTGTGTGAGTGTTTTTGATGTGGGTGACTTTTGCAAATTTAGTTTTATATTATAAGTAACAAATTCCACAATAGCGACACGGCGAGCGTCCGCGTGCGGCGCGCGATGTGTAGTCGGCCGCCGGCGCGCGCGGACCGCCGTCCGGTGTTCAGCTCACGGGGCCAGTGCTCCGCCGTGACGGTGCGCGGTGCGCGGTGCGCGGTGCGCGGTGCGCGGTGCGGACACGGTCACACGTCAGTGCGGGGTGCGTTAGAGTCGCGGGCGTCGCTGCCCGCTACTTGTTGCGCGGCACCACGGGACGGACGGGAGCGGGGACGGGGGAGGAGGAGTGCGTGCCGCACCCGGCGAACACTGCGATGCGTCCGCACAACACGCAACGTACTAATACAACGGCTCACACACTTAATTTTAAATACGCAGACAGGAATTTGTTCTTTAAGTTGCGGTGGATTTGTTACATAATTTTGTGATTTTTGATTTTATTGTATTGTATATGAGTATGAGTAGTAACATATATATAGATGTATATGTATGTGTGTGTGTCCGTATCAATGTCGTCACTATGGTCCGCGATATGAACACGTTGGTTCTTACTGAAAACCAGCACCAGGTGTTCCAATAGAACGCCTGGCATATGCTGTGCGAGAACCATTTTATGACACTTGTTAGATTAATTGTATAATGTAATATTATTTAGGTTTTAATTTTAGTTTTTGTATAAATAAATTTCTATTCTATTATAACATAAAACAATAATTATTCAAGCTTGTATGGTGTGAATTCTCTCAAGCTACCGTTGAATAAGTACCATTGAATTTGGTGCCACTCAGGGCGTTATCTGTCCTAGACAGCCTCGATGCGATGGAGACCCGTCTCAGATTTGATCTCATGAAGGGTAAAACACTATTAAGATACGCAATTTAAAATTTTGTATTGAATAAGAACGTCATATCTAGCATACCTCGGCGTTTGTACAGACTAATAAATAACATAACAACCAGAGCGGTGCCATAGTGTCATTCTAGCGTATTATATGACCCGCTACGAATTGCCCATAGCACGCTACAGCCCACGTAGCGCGTAGCGACCTGGTGTTTGTAGCACTGCTACGGACGTTTTAGACACCGTTAATATGGATAACTAATAATGAATGATTTATCATTTATGTTATATTTTTACTAACATATAATATAAATGTTAATAATGTTATACAGTTTTTAGTTATGATTCACAAAATATCGCATTATCATTATACACCTACTGTTCAAAGTGAACAAATAAATGAAATCACGGGAGGACAGTCAGCGCAAAAAAGTCTGTAATATATCGCACCAATGCCATTTTTTTATATTTCGCCGGAACAAGTTGTGTAATGTTATCATAATGTATGACATGGCTTTACACATCAAGTCGACCTTTGAGTTTATTAATTCCTAATGACACCGCGTGTTCGCTATATACAGATATTTATTCTGAAGCGAAAATCTAACCCACGAACTCTTCACTTACAAATAAAACTGTTCGCCTGCGTTGTTTAAGTCGCGAGGACTTCAACGGATTGAAACAAACTTCACAAAATGTCGACTCGAACAAACTGCTTGTCGAACGGTCGATTGCTTTGACCCAGTTAATTGCTTACTCAACTTTCTTCGACATGGTAAGCGTTTTAAAGTGAACTGTCGGCTCATTAGTGTGATGGAGCGGCGGCGCGTGTGGCGGGTGACACGGCCTGCCGCTGCACGAGTCGCGAGGGCATCCTGGAGCTGGTGGATGCAGGGATTACCTGTCGGATAGCAAACTGGGTGTGAGTGCGACAAGAGTGTTTCTACTGCATTTACTATGCCGCGAGGCAGCGTGCTGCGCAAGGACCCGCATTGTTTCTATGTGGGATAGGAAGACAAACGAGCAGGCGTATCATCTAATGGTAAGCACTCAACGCCGCCCATACACTCCGCAGTGTCACAGGCAGGGCAGAAGCGGTGCAGACCTTTAAAGAAAGTGTTAGTATGGGAGAGAGGAGGGAGAGGGGCGGGGCGGGGGGTGGGCTTCCGCAACTCAATCGCTCACCGGACGAAGCGCGGTAAGCTACTTTACTGCGGGAGTAGGGTACTTCCCCTGGCGAGCAGGCCCATTTATGCTACAGACAAACAACATGTTATTCTTGACAAAGTCTTCGTCCGCAGTGTGGTTCTATCTATATATAATACAACTTCACTAACACTAACGTAACACAAAATGTTTCGTTTTCTTTGAAGCCGTAGGAAACACTAACACCATATAACGATAGTTCAAGAAGAATGTCTCAAACAATCGACAGCCGATGCAATATAACAGTGGTTCGACGGCGCTGTCAGTGCAATAGCCGTACAGCTGTTGAGTTCCAAGCCGGCGTGCACATCGTTACGAGGGCGCACTTAAACCGTTGTTTAATCTGAGCGGAGTTTATCTTTTTACGCCGGCTGTCGGTGACGCGGGGAACCCCCGGCCCCGGGGCGGCCGCGCGCGTTATTGTTCACGCGAACCATTCGAGCCGAGCACTGGAGACAGCGGGGTAAGCACGTGCGACGCGTGTGTGTGCGTGTGCTTGCGTCTTTTAATAGTTAACTGCATTGACAATGTTCAACATTGAGATGTTAGGGGGATAAGTACATACATAAACAGCGCAGCACCTTGACTGTGTACCTCACTTGACAGGAGCGGTAGTATCGCTCTCACGACTCTCGCACGGGAACTGTTGCTTGCAGATACATGTGTAAATTCAACTCGTCATAATCATAATCAAAAGCCTATAAGACTTCGCTACTGGACGTAATGGTTTCCACGTAGTGAAATATGGCTCACATCCAGGCGAGGCGAGTGGATTGACAACGTGCACGGCACACCACCAAGAGAGTCACGCCGCCGGCAGAAGGCTGTCAACTCGTCGCTTGTCGCTCAGCACGGTGCGGAGGATGCGGAGGTCGAGAGTCGAGGCAGCGCGGTGCGCCCGCGCCAACTCAGTGATCAACCAGTTCCAGCGGCCGCGTCGCTCACGGCGCTACAGTCATCCCGGACACCGATCACTCGCGTGGGACCGGGGGTTCCGTGCGCGAGGACGTCGCCGGTCACGTCGAACGTTTGTTCCTGATCGCACTTCAAGCGGTACACAACATTCACATTTTATTGTTTCGTGTTCATGTACGTCCTCGCCAGTCCTTGATGATTAGTATTTATTACTTGTGTAAGCCAGATACAGCTTAGAGAAGGTAGGAAAGTTGCTCGAAAGGTTAAACATTGTTGCAATTGATTATAATGGGAAAAGACGGAGCCAAAAGACGGGTTGGTCGGAGAAAGGAATTTTGTCTATGAAATAACAGGGAATGGACCGGGATATCGAGTGCTCCAGAACTCTTTCGTCTCGATAAAGATGTGGATAGTTGTGCTGAAAGGGCTGCCAACCATCGCTTGTCTTATACGCATTCTAAGAAGAAGAAAAATCAGTTGTTGCTGATATTACATTACATATGACAAACGGCAATCCGCTAACAATCAGGCTTTTACCACCGTTTCGCAACAAAATTCCTCTGAACAGAGAAGAAATGGCGAGCGAAACTTATCGTATCCCCTTTTTTGTATTTGTGTGTTTCCATCATTTCACTGCGCGACAACGTGTTACGATCACACTTTACAGTGTCACAGATTACCAAGAAATCGATCGGTTATGTATAATTAAGTCATATTCAAGTAACAAACATAAATAAATGATTTCATACGTATATATATATATATTCTTTATTGCACACCAACAACAAACTTATACAATAGATAATAGGTAATATTTATATACAAATGGCGGCCTTATCGCTAATAGCGATCTCTTCCAGACCAACCGTGGGATGAACGCAGTGTTAAAAAGATAATTGGATGTAGACTGGTGATACACTATCGATCAGTGATAGTGATTATATTTATGAACATATAATATAATTTCATTTGAATTATATATATTTTTCAGTTTATTGAATATATTAGAATTTCATATACTTTTATTACTTATGCTTATATTGCACGGGCGGACGAGGTGGGGACCTTCAGCAAGAGATAGTGTCACTTACGGCGGACCTTAGAAAAAGTTCCCTCACTGTTTCTTGTGTTTCATATAACACGCGCGCAAAGGGTGTCCCTTTTTTGTTTATACCAAGAAATATAATATCTGCGCGCCTTCCCGCCATGTGACGCTGCACGCGCGGAACATCAATCGCGGCCAGCCCCGTCCCGCCCCCCGCGTCACCCTAGATCCGACAAACGTGACCGTCCCATTGCCACTTCAGTTTGCTTACTCTGAAGTCCATACCGGTGACTTTCCGTCTCTGGTGGATTTCGTCATTCCGAATCATATCCACCAGAGTATCAGCACAGCTGTACCCATAGCTCTCGGAGTAACGCTAAATTTGTGAAGCAGACGGACCGTTAGTTCGTTGGTACGTTCCGCACCGTCAGAGAGTACGGGAGAGGAGGAGGAATGTGTGTACCTTAAGATCGAGCTAAGTGGCGCGCTTTATAATTTGTAACATTTACAGGCCCCACACAAATTACAGCAATCATAAAATTTTCAAGTTATTAAATAATTTAGCTAATTTTCTTTTATGTTTAAAACCTATTGAGAGAATACGTACCTACCCCATCTGACGGAGGGGCATTTGTCGAGGGGCACAGCGGCGACGTCGGACAAAAGAGGCCGAGATGTAATTACGAGAGGGCCCAATTATCATCCGCCGTTGAGGTTCCGCGGCCACGTTTCTGGAGCCACAATTTAGTGGATTCGTTGAGACCTCGTTGTGTATTAAGCCTTAGGTGCAAGCGATGTTGTGTTGTTTTTTTAAAATCATCATCAATAAAGACTACTTGAGTTTGTTTCTTTGCAAAAAGAATGCAATTGCTCACCGGACGAAGCGCGGTAACTAAGCTACCACTCAGACGCCTTTTTTCTGCGGGAGTGTGGTACTTCCCCGGACGAATAGAGAATATATCACTTTGGTCCGCGATCTGACTACATTAGTTCTTGATGAAAACCAGCGCCAAGTGCTTCAATGAGCTTTTGGCATACGCCGGGCGCGAACTTTTTTGTGACACTTTTTACATTTTTATTATTTTTTGGTATTCTCACTCTTTTATATGTAAAATATAATATCTATTCAGGTTTTAATTTTAGCATTAAGTTTCTGTAAAGTAATGTCACAAATAAACTACTATTTCTATTTCCTGCCAGCCGACTTGCGCAGGTTAGCCGCTGGCCAGAGCTAGGTACAGCGAGAATCTGCCTAATAAAAGGGTCACCCTACATTACACAACACTACTTTTACCGAGACGCGGTCTCCACTCTAGCACTCGCTACTTCGTCTATTAACTCGGAAAATTACAATTTGCATGTTAAAGATGAATTGTTTTGATACAAGTGTTTTTTGTTCATTTCTTAACTCTGTGGCTGTTGTCTTGTATATGTTTCTCGAGTCATATAATGGGCTTTACAAGTATAAATCTCGAAGGTATACGTTGTGTTACTCCCGCATTGAATATTCGTCAGCACTGAGTGGCATGCACTTTATTTCCGAACGGAACGTCTCGTGCGAAACAATACAAATGTAAGCGGATGGGAGGCTTGTATGAGAATAATTTCACTTACATGTTATACGATGAATACAAAACAATTTTTTTGTATATTTCATGTGCGGCACACGCGACAAGGGCATTTTATGTGTATGAACACTTCTCCTTCTTTATTAAAGAGCTGTGTTTTCGTCGATGGAAATACCGCCATGTCTCTCTATTCTCCGCCAGTTTTTTTACCGCCTTATACGACACAACATCGGACTCCGCGAGCGCGGTGTAAGTATCTGACACAGCTCTGGGATGCCGCACGTTTCAATAAGACGCCGGTGCCGGGGGGGAGGGGACGGGAAGTCGCGCCGTAATCGACTTACTTTTTAATTTCCCCCAGGAGTCGAACACGGAGAATGCCCACGCCGATATCGTGAATATCGAGAGACTGCCATTGATATCTAGCTCGTTTTTTCATATCGTATTCATTACTAAGTAACTGAAGACGTGATCCACTAGTTAAGCACTTATTTATCTAGAACTGAACTAGACAGCGCTACCACCAGCTACTATCCAGTGCCATTTACATATATCACAGCGGTTTCCTTTCTGGGATAGATGTTTATGAACGGCGTTGATTGTTTTCTAGCAGTGCCACGCCCACTCCTCTGCTTTTCTATCCTATAAAAATATGTTTTTATTCCAATTCTGAGGTGTCCATTGGGGCATGCTATATGAGCTGAATAGCAAATAACCAAAAACATATTGATTCGAATCCGGCCAATGGGGACACGCCGCGTCGTACACCCCACGGAAGCATTCCCCAAAATGTAAACCAAACACTGTGCTCAAGTCCCGACCGAGACTTCGTTGGCAAGCCGTACGGATGATTAGACCAAATTGTAATACCGGAGAGACATATTTCACATACAATACACGACTGTTGTAGTATCAATTTCAACGAATCGAAAAACATTATGTTGCTTCAAGTGTTTTCTCGTTTATATTTTGATTTGAAATTTGAGTTCATTTAACAAATTAATATTTGTAACTGGAGGGATGCTGCGATCAACATGCCGCTATCAGATCGTTTCCCAAATTACTTCTGTTCTCTGAAACAAGCGTCCTCCGCGTTAGCTTAGACGAGATAACATCAGAATGAGGAGGATATAACATTTGCATGTACGGGATTTGTTTGTCAAATTATAAATAACAGTACCGCGAATCAGAAGGTGGGGGGGGGGATACGTTTTGTATGAGATGTGCGAGATACACACACACACACATGCATATTTTTATGAAAATAAATTTGGATTTATCATGGAAATGTAATAATGTTCACAATTCTATTGTTTAATGTGGTGTGCGGGGCGGAGTGGGGAGTGAGGGGTGGGTGGGTGTTGGGGTTTGTAGTAGCAGACGAGACGTAGGCTCGTAAACAAATTATGTGCGAGTCGCGGAATTTTGGAGCGAAATTGTTGAAAACCTGCGTCGTAAGATAATTAAGGAAATTTCTTGGAACATTGTTGTAGTTATTGTTTAGGCGATCCGAAGCCGACCGGATTGTGCGTCTCCTCGGAGCTGTTAAACTCTCAACATAAATCAAACAGTATGTAAAGTAAAAGTTTCGCATACTATACTGTGCAATGTTCAACGTGACAGTTGTATGCTTTGGGCGAGGTTAGCGTCGTGTGAGGAACGGCTGATGCTGCAGGATGAAGGTTCCCCATGTCCCACTTTGTGTGTAATTGTTTTAATTTGCGTCACAATTGCATCATTTCTTATATTACTCATATCGGAAATACGGTTCTATGCTGATGAAGCTTTTCTTTCTCTGATGATTTTCTTCGGCAACGTTCGTTCGGTCTACTAGTCATTAACAATGACAGAATGAATTAGGGATGTTCAATGCAGCTGTGTTTCGCTGTTCACTGCAGCAGCGGTTCACGTGAACAGCGTCCGTTGGGCCGGCTCACTAGGACCGTCTCGCCACAACGCCATCAAACATCCGGCTTCCGGTTCCGGTACACTGCCGGAAGCTTGCCGGAGCCACGCCACAGCTCGCAACGTGAATTATTTCCCGCCACGCCACTCATACGAATGAATTACTGACATATTCCCCTCAACTGGACGCACAGTTTAATGTTGTGTAGGTACGTTGTGTGCGATACACAAGGAAAATTGCCTTCATAGGTTACAATCCGAAGTAGTGGGTTCGATTTTATTTGTCATCGGGCTGCGAGTCAAGGCTGTAGCCCGCTACGCTTGGCTGTCCTTTGTATTGTATGGTGACACGCGCCTGGGCCGGTCACTGCTCCCGTTCCATAAAGGTAATGTGTTTAATTAAAGGTTTGCTAGCTTTTTGTGGAAACAAATGTTCATCTGTTAACATCAGTCTTTACATTCTGTATTTCTGTGCTCCGTAAGTTGTCCGGTATCTCTGCCGTTTGATTCGGATGATGGCATTTACAATTCAAACGAATATAGAGTTACCCAGCGTTTAATATCTTCTTTTTTCTATGTTTACCACACTGAAATTATGTCACCGCAGCGTATCGACGAGGAAAGTAGACGTCGCGAAACTTGTTTCATTTAGACCTCATGCAGCGCACTCGCGCAGTAAGAAACCTCTGCTTCTTTTTCACTGATATTGTTTCGGATAGGACCGCCATAAGACAAATAAATAAACATTAACACATTGAAAACTTTACCTTATGCCCAACAGTGAGATTCATAGGGATGTCGCTGAAGATGAAATAGCTTATGCTACATACATATGTACAATTTAAATATAAATCCTTGATAATAAAGACGTTTATTGGACATTTTTAATTGAACAACGGTAAAGGTGCAGTGGTGGTCGTTATGTTGGTGGTGACTTGCTTCACCAGACGCCGCCGTTCATCCCTCACGGCTGCCTTTTTCGTGCGCTCGTGTAGGGGCTAGTGACAGCGGTCTCCGCTTGATGCAGCGAACAGTTAGCGGTTAGGTTTGACGTCGGCCAAAGGCGCCGGTCATCCAACTGTTCATCATAGTAGTTCATCATTTACTACTAGATGAGGACTAGATGAGCTGCAGGAACCATTACGCTCACACATCCGTCCTCGAACCGTACGCCGCACCCGTTGTTCCTTCGAAATATTCCATTTTATAATACAATTTTATTTTATCACAGGAATTCTATTTTATTCCATAACAGGATTCCTATTATATTAGGATTCTATTATACTCGTATATAATATTTGTTTGTGTGCGCATCTTTCTCTCTTTTTCTCTCTCTCGCTCTCTCTCTCTCTCTGTGTGTGTTGTTTTCTAGAAATGTAAGAGCTGATTTGTTTATGTAATAGTAAAGCTTAGTTAGTTTTTTGTGAAATTGTATCACAATATACAATTTCACAAAAAACTAACTTCAATATCATTTGCTATAAAAGGTTTTTCTCGTATTTTTATTAAGGCAATGACCGAGACAGTGATGTATAGAATAGTGAGTACTTTTGTATCTCACAACCGCGAACAAATAGCGATTGATCTCAGTCGCCTTACGAGAAGCAATTTGTCTTTGGATCCAATAAACGGGCGGCGTGTGGTTCGCCACGTACTCACCGCTCGCCTGGGCGGCACTACCCGCTGTGTTGTGACGCATGTCTGGAATTAAACTGGATCGGAGACAGTGGTCGACCAGCGCTCGCCGCTGTTCACCTGAGGATGGGAGCGCCACTCGGTGCGTCGCAGCCTCAGCGCCGCGTTGCTCCTGCAGACTTAGACTCTGCCCGTTCATGTTAAATTGTATTCAAAATTACATGTTATTTATTTTTTTATGAGATAGGAAGGCGCACGAATGGGCGTTTCACCTGATGGATAAAAATCAACGTCGGCTATAAACATCCGCAGCGCCATAAACAGTGCCAGAGGCGTCGCCGGCCTTTATGATATGTTGAGGCTTCTGTTTTGAAGGTTCCTTTATCTTACGGTTCGCAAACACCGCTGGAGGTAACTAGTTCCACAGGATAGTGATGCGTGGAAAGAAATTCCCGAAAAAACGCACTGTACTGGATCGCCATTCTTCCAAATGGTGGGGATGACAATTTCTGTGTGTGGAATTGAGCGGTCGGAATTATTTAATTATATACAATTTCTAAATACGTATTTAAATTTACTTTAACATTCAATTACATGTTAGTTATGTTAGTTCGGACCGTGCTCGATGACAAAACGTAAGCTGCCGCGTTGGTAGTGAGTGATATGCCGCGGTACGTTTGGGAACCAGAGCCGACCGGCGTTTTGTTGAATCGTCAATTTGTGACGCAAACCCGGGGCCGGAAGTGGAATTATTAATTTGTTGAGTTAGTGTTAGCCTCGGCGCGGGCCGCTCATGAGACAACGCCGGGAAATCACATTGTGTGGTATCGTGGCGCCGCAGCACGGACGCGGGCCGGCGGTGATGGAGGGCGGGCGGGCGGTCGCCGCTATGTTTCCGGCCCGGTGGGTTTCTCCTCGCTCGGACCGATCTCTTAGAACAAATGCTCGTGTACCCCACCGACGTACAAAGGATTCATTTTCTTCCATCACTGCGTTTATTACAACATGAACGAAGTTTCTTTCACATTGTAATTGTAATAAAAAAACAAGTCCATAGATAGTTTAAAGGCCGGCAACGTTCGCGTCATACTTGTAGTGTTGCGGATGTCTATGGTCTATGGTCGGCTTTAATTGATTTCATCCGGCGACAAGCGGAATGAGATCATTCGCATTTCTATCTTATAATAAAAATAAAATGGTAATATAACAACTAGGGGTTCGATTGTATGTCACATTCACATAGTATCTGTATCACTGTACTAAATTATGTATATAAATGTTAATTAATGAATAATTTGTATTAGAATGCTTTGCAGAATTTAATTATATCTTGATTTTTTAGCAGATATTTGTGTGCAACAACCATTGTGTTGGGAGAGTACCGTACTCTCGTAGAAAACCGTTTCAAAGCAATCCAATAAAACAGTTTAATTTCATCTTACTTTATTAATATGAACTTATAATGTACGAGTGTGTGTACACGTACGTAGCTGGTGTTATGCTACGATCCTGCTACGATTACAATGAAGCACGTACTACGTACTCTGCTACGGCTTGGTGCTCGTGGCGTCACTAAGTCCACTTTGTTAAAACTATTTGTATCTGTAATTAGTTTACATTTTGTTTTGTTTTTTTAATTTAAATATTTTGTATAGGGGTACGTGTATAATTAGCTTGTCTCGACAGATTCGAGTTCCTCGGAAGTAAATCAACGCACCGCGTGCATTAAAATTTGGTTTTGCTTTTGGACAGATTCTAATTAACTTGCTCTGTGTAGCTGTGTGGCGTGGCTACCGCGGCGCGTGTGGAACATTGTAATCTTGTTATCGTTTCATTGAATTTTAAAGTTGTAATCGCATTTCTTCTAAGATGGCTAGTTTGGAAACACGTAATTGATTTAAAACTCACGTAGACACGACATGTGCGCGCGCGTACAGTGGTAAACATTTGTAACGTTGGAAGTGTTTGTAACGCTGCTTGTTGGTTTTTATAAATAAAAAGAAGTCGCGGTAAGTTCATGATTTTTTATTAAGAATATCTCGATCTATGAAGGTTGTTATTCATTAATAAATGATTCGTCATCATAAACAGCCTGCATGTCGACAGCATCAGTCCACTGCTGGACATAAGCCTCCCCTTAGATTAAAGATTAGATACCAAAATGATCCAAACGACTAAGGAGACCAATATATGCAAAAAGCGAATGCGTAATAAGGAACGCTTTCTAATTTAGTTTTGAATCCACTAAGCTATATTGCTTCGTTCATATCGACTACACAAGGAATTGAATTGAATACGAGAGCGAAGTCATTTGTCGGTTGAGCGCTCTGCCGGACCGGGCCGTGCCGGACCGGGCCGGGCCGGGCTAGGCGCTTCGCCTCTGCTGTCACTGCATCTGCGTCCGTCCTCCGTTCAGTTCTGTTGTTTTCCGCTTACGCAGTATTATATCTATTGAGTTCGGGTTCAGATTCTCGTCGCAAATTATGATTTGGTTGCGATGTGAATGCGTTTCCGTCGTATTATCGGAACTGTTTCCTATTTCTGCTTCAACCGTACTGAAATGTTTCTAGCGGTAGATAAGATAGCTACTGTGCGCAGGTCTCATGCAAATAATATGCACATTTAGTATCGTACCATCGACCGAGCTCCCAATGAGTCCACGTGTAATTTTTATTTAAGCTCCTCTAGAGATGGAAACTGCAGATGTCGGCATCCCTGATTTCATGGAAAGACACTGAAAGATATGAGTTAAATGGATCATACTATTATATTATAAATTTTTTTGCCTTCTGTGTGCGCTTAAACTGCCTATCTTTACAGAGTAAATATCGTGTATTGCTTACGTGTTTCAAGAACAAGATATTTAAAGCATAAATTATTGTTTACAGAAGATTTTTTCGCAGCCAGGACCGTGAGAGTAACATCATACTTGTGATATGAGACAGATTGTCTGAGAAATGAGAGATTAAATGTCGCCACCGTGTCCGCACCCCCGCAGTCTGTGGACTGTATTGTAATACATACCAATACAGCAGTGCAGTGTGCCCACGGGGGGCTATATGCTTGTGATATAAATTGCAGCGATCCGCATCACACGAAGCGCAATGTATTTGTAACGTCGCTGACGTCGCGCGACATCAGGTCCGTCCCCGTGGTGGTGGTCGCGGGTCGCGCCGGCAGGAAGCGTTACATTACGCGGCGGTGGGCGACGTAACACACGTAAAACACTTAAACAACACGTAGCCGACACGTACAAGTACACGTATACGGACGGACAATATGAATTCAATTAGTATTTTTTATTTCTTTTCTCCACGACGGCGTACAAATATTTATAACAACCAAAATGTATATATGGACAGTCAAAAGTTTTACTTAGCTAAGATCCGCGACAAGCAAAACAATAACAGAAAATTAATAATGTGTGTTTTTCCGTTGGGTTAAGTGGATTTATTTGGAATTTAAAACAAAAACTTACCGAAAATCGGCCATCAACTCTCCACCCACCAACCACTATACACAACACCAAACACACATTATCACTTTTCCATCTTGTAAACGACACGTGTTTCGCCCCTACACGAGGCATCTTCAGGTATAGTAGACTCTCCGGAAGACAACCGAAAAGTGACCCGCCATTACAACGGGCGCCTTATATACACAACCCCCACCCACAATGTAAGAAAACAACATGTGGGCGATACAGGTGTGTCAAAACGTACGTCACCACTAATTATTTGGTAAATATGACAATTTATTTTATTGTATTAAACGAATTTAAAACTTTTTTAAGAGAATATATTCAAAAGATTTACAATATTTATTTGATCGTTTAGTATCTGGGACGAACTTTTCTTGTTCTTTAAGATCTCTAGTTGCTCCAATACACCTAGTCTCAAACCCTTTTTACACATGTGTAAAATATTTGGCGAATGATTGTCGGACAGAGAGTGCCCACAGGTTAGCAGATGGTTGGCAAAATGGGACTTATCGGGATGTTTGTTTCTAAATGCGGCTATATGTTCACTATAGCGAGTCTTAAAGCTACGGCCACTTTGACCAATATAAACTGCGTTACATTCGCGGATCTTAGCTAAGTAAAACTTTTGACTGTCCATATAGTGATGGATTTCCGCAAAGTAACGCCTGACTCCATTAATAATCAAAATGTGTGTGCATAAAAATAATAAAGTTACTAATCTTATTAATCCTTCGTGGCGGGATAAACCAAGCACACGAAGGATTTAGGTATCTAAGAAAAGGAACCTTCTCGCGTTCATTAATATTTGTAGGCAGCCCTCAGGCCATTTTGCCACTTTGAATGGCGATCGAAATCCTTTCGACCAAGAACGACCCGGAGCAACGGTCAAATATTTAAGAGGCTTTTTCTTGTTTATAACCTATATCGGCGCTCCATCTAGTCCTGTTCTAGCTCAAAGTTTCTCAGAAATACCAGCCACCATAGCCACCATAGTGTTGTTCTTCTTGGCAAACGATATACAGCATCGATCCCATGTCACTCCTCCTCAGCCAATGTGACAAAGAGAATGAGATAGTTTGGGAGATGTTGTTTCTCTTATCTGTACACTATAAACTAATTACATACATAATTGGATGAGTGGCGGACTAACTTTGGGGCAAAAGGCGCCCCTAGTTTTGGGGGAGTCTCTAAATGTGTACAAGTTCGCTAGACCAAATTCTAAGCAAGGTTATAAAAATATGCTCAGCATGTACCTAAGACGTAGTCTGGATTTGAAGATCTCGTGGATATAAAATAGGTAATTTATGTATTCTATAAATTTTTAAAAAGAAAAATTGAATCGACTTGTTGTCGACCGTAGACCGGCGCCTCGTTCAGCTGGGTCGCCCGGCCGCTGGCGGGAACAGTCCGCCAGCGGCCGTGTTGGCGCCTAACGACCGAGTCACGTCATCCAAACAACTTGCACGCTGCGCTGAACCCATCGATGGTTTCGTGTTGCAGATTGTATTGAGTTGTTGTGCGCCAAACTTGTAATTTATGGACAATGTCCGCTCGGCGAACACACAAAGTTTCCACCATTATCAACTTTATATATTTATTGATTGTTTTATAGCTACTGCCAACGATATACGTGACGAATGTTTTGTGAAAATTGTGTTACTTTTCTTTGATTTGTTACAATTTAACCCATTTGTTGAATTTGTATACATTCTACTGCAAAATACTTTTACAACCTTTTTCATTATTATATGAGAAATTTATTTTCATAAAATACTGCAAACTTTCAGTTTCTGTATTGTCTTAACCTGCGAGAACGGGAATCCTGAATCTTATACTAAATACCTTTGAAATCTACTTGTCAAAATTATTTCATTTTTAGCAAGTTTGCTTAGTTCTTTTGTCATTATTGTGTTAATGACGGTCATTTCGATTTTGTCACATATAAAGAGTGTCAAGTTAGTTAGTCTCTATTTTAGGTAATTCATCAATTATTGTTATATTTGCTTATTTCATTGGAAATATGAACTTCATTCCACGCACCACCACCCCGTGGAACCAGCTACCTCCAGCGGTGTTTCCAAACCGATACGACGTTGGAACCTTCAAAAACAAGCCTACTTTTATCTCATTACTTATCTCCAGGCATAAATTGCTTTATATCAGGCGACATGCTCGCTTGTTCGCCTCTCTATCCAATAAAACAAAAATCTTTTTACACTATTCTATTTCTCATTATTAATCCTGTGAAATACTAGACGAGTGGAGACGAGAGGACGAAACTCTATTTTTTATTTAGTTGAAAACCAAAGAGAGTGGAGTGTAGGGAATAAGACTAGAACTATCGAGCACAGATACATTTGGCGCCGACAGCGCGACAGGCGCTAACACAGCGACAGGCGCTGGAAACCGGAACGGCTTCATTAATATTAAATTATATTCTGTTTTTAAAAAGTTTGTGCGAGCGGATGCTCCCGTCCTACGTGGTGTGTGCCCAACGACCGGGTCGCACGCGTTTGCAGATCGATTACCGCGCTATAATTCATTCATAATTCATTAGAAGAAGAAGAAATCAAAGGAAATAAATATGTATCTAAATATAGAACTATTATGTATTCATTTTGTTGTGAATGTGTAATAGGTTTGTGTGTGTTTGTGAGCCTCCCCTGATTTCGGTTCAACCGAAACAAAATCTGTCAAAACTTCAGTTTTGGATGTCAATCGAGCAGAAAATTATTTTGATATTAGTAAGATTAATTGGCTAAGCAGTGTTCTGATCTCTTCTCAATCGTTGCGCTCGTGGCAGAGCGATCGTAAACGTTACTTGGTAACTCTTATAGCGGCACGCGTGTATTCCTCTCTGTCTGCGGTAATTCTGCTCTCATTCACGGGACTGCCCACAGCATTTGATTTGATGAATACAGTGCATGAGAGCCTTCCCGCGAGGTCTACTCCCACCCGCTCTGCACTGAACAACAAAGCACTCAATGCAATTATTGCCGCGCCTGGAAACGTTCTGATGTCATTATGTATGTGTGTTATCAGTGTGGTCAGTCTTATATTTATATATATTTAGAAAACCGACGCCATCCTCCTCTCGTTATTGGACATAATCCGCTGGACGCCGTGTGCGCGGCCCTTCTTCAAATACGCTCCATCCTCACTGCGCGGAAATTCATCGGAGGGGAAAATTTGAAAATCAATTTGTTTTCCCCTCTCACAAATAATTTTACATTCCAAAACCAAATGTCCGCTTCTGGCTACTGTGCGCAGGTCTCATGCAAATAATGTGTACATTTAGTATCGAACCCTCGACTCAACTCCCAATGAGTCCACGTGTAACTTTTATTTAAGCTCCTCTGGAGATGGAAACTGCAGATGTCTGTATCCCTGATTCCATGGAAAGCCACTGAAAGATATGAGTTAATTGGATCATACTATTATGAATCATTTTGTATCATCTTCATCAGTCTGTAGCAGTCCATTGCTGAACATAGGCGTCCACCCCTTGTCAGCTGTACGGCTGCACGCGTCCAGTTTCCACCGGCCGCATTGTGCTGTCCATCGTTCTGTTTAACCCGAGACTGTCCCACACTATGTATACCTCGACGCGGTCCGCACTCCAGCACTCCAGCACTCGTGTATGCCGAGTTGTCGGTACTCTGACAAACGACATTGCCGGTGTGTCAGTTGACGGTGGTGACAATCAATCTAACAACCACCGCACAGCGTACATACGAAGTTAGTTACAGCTCTGTTGGACGTAAACTAGCTGTAACTTTGTTCACCATGCTTTTTGCTCGGGTTCAAGTTCTCTTTATGTCAGTTGATGGACGGATGGGTCATGTGTTTTTTTATATAAACATTTCGAGGAAACTGTGTTTGCTGGAGAATATTTTTTAAGAACGAATACTAATTGCAAGGAGTCAAAGGAGTGTGTGCCAAAAGGCGCATTGAGATTAGGGATATTCTCTGAAGTTTCAATAAAAAGATATTCTACTACTAGCCTGAAATTCTTTCATCTCCTCTCTCTGAGCCCTAAGTTCCCCTTGTTGGGGCGTAGGACAAACACGACGTTTCTCCATTTCGACCTGTTGGAGGCCGTACGCTTCGCTTTACTGAAATTCTTTCATAAAAGAATTTCAGTGAAGTGAAACATGTCGCCGGTGCGCTGGGCGGGCGCAACAGCACCGGCCGAAGTTGCTCCGAACGAAACTTGCGAGGAAAGCGACCGCCGCCCGCAGCGGGGACGCACTCCACCACGCCCGCCGTTCGTTTGAAACAAACGGGAACAAAAGATGGACGAGCAAAGTTCCGCTTTGACGCGGAGCGGCGACACAGGCGACGTGGGGGCTGTCATATATCTTATTGTTGGTTGCCGGATGTTGCTCTGAGACATTGTTTATACTGGGCAATAAGAAATGCCGGGTGCCATGAGGTTCGGGTCGGTGTGGACTTCATGTGTATTCGTTTTATTTTGTCCGTTACCTCGACGTACATATGTGTGTCTGTTTGCATTGTCAAACGTTATTCTCTTAACAATCAAGATCAATGGAATCAGGCGTTACTTTGCGGAAATGCACTACTAAGTGAACAGTCAGAACTTTTACATAGCTAAGATCCGTCAAAAGCAAACAAAAATAGAAAAACAATTATGTGTGTTTTCTACTGCAAGAAGTGGATTTACGGGGAACCAAAAACTAAATCTTACCGAAAAAACCACCGTCAACCGCTATCAATAACGCCAAACACACACTACCACTTTTCACACGACACGTGTTTCGCCTTAACACGATACATCACCAGGTATAGTAGACTACGGAAGACAATTATTAAGTTCAGGGTCTTTTTTCGGAAAGATTTAGTTTGAGTTCCCTGTAAATCCGGTTCTTCCAGTATAAAACACACATTATTATTTTTCTGTTTTTGTTTGCTTGTCGCGGATCTTAGCTAAGTAAAAGTTTTGACTGTTCACATAGTCAAAATTCTACTATAGTTTTGAAACAAGATTGCACTTATCGAAGTTAAAGGAGTGATAAACTTTTTATTTCTTTCTTCTTACTCTTTTGATGGCAACTGTCATGCAATAATGTGATAATATTCTTATAAAACTTAATGAAGTATCTTAAATAAATCTTTTTCGACACCGTGTTTATAAAATTCGATGTCAGTTCACTGAACGGGCTACTAAACATCACTGTAGTGTAACAGCAAAATGTCTGAAGCCTTTATCCACGTCCTCCGCGACTAACTCAGCAATAAAGGACACGCGTGGCGTGTGTGAGTAGCAGCGACCTCGGGCCCCCGCGCGGGCCGTTCGTCACCTCCGCTCAACATTAATCAGATCGTATCGGCCCCCGTCAGCGCTGGGTAATTTCCGGAGCGGGATCGAACCTCCGAACCTCTTTTCTCTTCGCGCGGGTAATCGTCTCCATCAGATTGTCTATAATTCCACGTCATTGAGTTTGATTCACGGGTTGATACACGATGGAAATTTCCTTAATAGTGTTATGGAGAATGTTCTGGGAAGTTGTTTAATTTGCTCCCAGCTGAACAGTTTCACCATCGGACCACGTATTAAAAAATTGGTTCCATCTCCACTACATGGATCGCTAGCCTTACTCCTCCGATTTACTTGCAGTTTTCCACCACGAACTGTACAAATGTGGAACGCTTTACTAGCTGTGGTATTTCCACCTGTATACGACTTAGAGAGTCTCATTGAAGAGACAAGCGTATGTGTTAACAAAAGGCCTCCGGCGTTGAGGTCTATGGCCGGTGTAATAATTTACTACCAGATGGCTTTTGCCTGTGCTATAAAAAAACAGATCATGATGACGGCTTCAGTGACGGTGCACGCTCTATTTTAATAAATAAATGTCGCAAGTTATTTGTATGACTTTAATATTTTAGTAACGCTATCTAATACCAATTACAGAAGTTATTGTCACTTTTCTTAACAAATTTATAAGGTTACACTTTTAACCTTACGAATTCGTCAAGTGAACATTTTACAAGTTTCTAATTGTTAAAAACAACCAATAAAATTATTTTCAAAGACGAATTGAACTTTTAAAATTGATATAAACAATAAATAGATGCATGGAGTGTGCAGAGATACCTATTTGTTTAGACTCTAAACAAATAGGTATCTCTAAACTTTAGAGCACTGGAAACATATAAATTATATAAAACATTTTTTCACATAGTTACGTATCGTTAATATTTTTGAATCTATTTCTAGATCGGAAAGTTAATCGTTCTGAGAGGAATCAGTAAGAAGCTGCGGGTATTTTTTTACTAAAAAAATACTCAACACAACTTTTACAATATTTCACGATATTTGCAATGGCATGTATGTATGTGCATGTATAATAAGTCCCACGAGTAAGGCAAAGGCAAAGGCACGTCGGCAGTGCCTTGAAACAGCAGGCAGCACGCAGCCCCCGTCGAGCGGTCGAGCGGTCGAGCCGGTGTTCACAGGGGTTTCCTTCGACATGTTCACTCATTTGTTTAATGTACCGAATGCAACGACACGAGACTCACCACGAACTGTGCTTACTGGACACATACACAAATAGAGCAAGGTGAATGAGTGGTTGGGAAAAATATGATTATGTTTGGGGAACGTGTCGCATGCCGACTACGTCAGCACCGCAGCACCGCGCCCCCTCGCCCCCGTGTTGACGCTCCGTCGACCGTGTGATTGCGAGAGAAAATAAATTTCTTATTTAGGATCAACAAGAACACTTCTTTAAATAATAATATTAAAATATAGGGAACCTTCCAAGTCCTACTCATATCTCAAAGGCCGCCAGTGGATTTGCAGTGCCTGAGGTGTTGCAGATGTATATGGCCGGCATTGATTGATTTCCATCAGGCGACGCGCTTGAAACGTAAAAGAATTAATGAGAAACTGTGTATAAGCTATAGGTGGTGAGAAGCACGGAGATAATACAAAAAGAGGGTTCCGTGGGGAGCATTTAACAGAAGAGTCATACAAAAATTTCATACAAATATTAATCTTTATAAATTCCGTATCGTGATTTTCATTTCAAATTCCTATTACTCGTGATCTATAAATCAAAAATAAATCGTCTTCACAGTCCTATAATGTAATCGACTAAACTTCAGCGGATACATTACGTCCATTAGCTTTGAGTTCTTATTGCATTTAATAATGTCGGTAGAGAATCGAAGCGGCAGCTAGAAAGTAATTTGTTGAAAGGATTAGCGTTTGTCACGCGCATGCGCTGTGGAAGCGCTCGGCGGACAGTCCGTGGAGGCACAGCTTTATATTTTGTCTGCGCTTAACTAGTTTTGTCGCATTCGGGACATAGAGGGTAAAATTGAGTGCCGCTACGAACAGACATACTTTATTTGGTTGCAAGGCAAGTCGTGTTGTAGGTATTCCAACATATTAAAATAAAAGCCTTTTCTGCTAGATGGCGTTACTCGTTCAAGTAACGCCATCTAGCAGAAAAGGCTCCAAACCTCCCAGTTACGTCGATATTAAGCCCGATTAGCATGCTGTCGCACGCATAAATGCAGACAACAACCCACAGGTGGCGCTGTTGAGATTAACCAAGTGCATTTTAATTTGAAATAATAAAAGCCGCCTGGCTCCCGCGAGGGAAGAGGGCCAGCGACGGACCCAACGTAGGAATAGGTTCGGCCATATCTCGACGACGCGAAGTCGTTAAAGGACGCCCAAAAGCCGCTAGGAATAGCGGCACCTAGGACCAGGAGGCGGTTGCCCCATTGAGTTGCTGCACGAGCAGTGGGGTTCATCCCCGAGGCTCGATCCCACACCCCTGCGCGGGGTGTGGACGTCCCCGATTGATTGAAATAATAAAAAAATATGAATGACATGACACAAAGCAGTCTAATGTGGCTGTCCTTATGTCGTGATTTCTACTACAACATTTACAATTACTTTGAGAATCACGATTTTGACGATAACATTTGTTGCGATACGGGAGTACCACAACTCTCAGCACAAAAAATTCTTTGATATTACATCGCGATACCTGAACTAGTAATGAGCGTCAAACAACATTCAATAAATGTAAGTTGAATATTGAATTAAGTGGGGGGGGGGGTGAAGTCGAACGTCACGTGTTTAGTGCGTGATCGTCACGTCTTGTTGTTTCTTGGAGTTTCCCACATAAAATTTCTTTTCATATTTTATCAAAAAATGTAAATGAATTTCTATAAAACATATTTTCCGTGTCTGTTTTGTGTCATTACATATGTAATTATTATATATTTATATAACAAATAGTTTGCTTACAATGTCCACCAAAGCTATACCCAAGTTTGAAACGTAAGCCCACGCCAACAATTATAAAAGTTAGACGAGTGAAAAAAATGTCGTCACAGCCGTTCAGAGCGTTACAATAACTGGGCCGAGGGCTCGTTCTGTGATTCAAGTACTTTTAAATTTCCCCCAGGAGTCGTCGGGTAGAACATCCAGTAAAACACAGTTTTATATAATCATTTTAAAAATATTTATTTAATTGAAAATATGCATTATTATAATTCTTTTATATTTTAATATACGTTATTTCAAAAAATATTGTTAATTAAGTTATATAGTTCATTTGACTACTTAAGAGTGTCGCCAGATGCCGCTATCAGTGGATAATATTGCGGTGTGGTTTTAGATTTCTAAGAGGAACTAGTGTAAGTTAAAATTCGACATTGGTGTAGGTTCTGCTCCTACCCAAAATTCTGTCTTTGGCCATCGCATCTAGAATTAATGGGATGTTGGGATTACTCAGGATTGGTTCTTACTAGGAATGTCGGTGTGAAGAAATGCAATAAAGTATCGATATATCGGTACGATATGGAAAAAAATGAGCTAATCTACTTCAGTCATAAAGATACATTCCTAAAGTCATTAAGATATATTACTATATATTATTTATTAACTAAACAAATGTATATGATACAGACATAAGAAAAACTCTTTGATTTATGTGCTCGGCTGTAAGCCGACTTCTGTTATTGGGTACTGCGAGATTTACAGCAGAAGCCACTCTCTCTGAGGAAACCGAGGACGCAGGCGATATCAAATACTTTACAGCTTTACAGCTTTATGTCGGAAAGAATTGGGGTAAAATGGCGACAATCAAACCAAAATTTTGTTGGATTCACTTTTCTGGGTATTATAGGCTGATCTGGGTATTGCTTTAGTTCGCTAGGCATACCGTTACTGGTTGAAAGTGAACTGGAGCTTGCTGAAGAAGCAGCAATATCTACCGCATTTTTTTCATGTCCGGACCACAATGACGGCGAAGAATTTTCTGAGTTTGGTATTGTGGTAGTGGGTCTGAGTTCGTGGGTCGAGACGTAAGTTTGCGATGGTAATCGCTAAACTAGAAGTCACGTACTAACCGCCGCTAATTTCTTCAGTAGCTTGCTTAAATGGGGTAAGCAATATTATAAGATCTCGTATGACCAAACGTATAAACGAGTCTACCAAATAAAAAAAAAGAAAATATCGTTTTTGATACAATTTCGATATTGGATATTTGATATCGATATATCGTTACAAAATATATCGCCCAATAATATCGATATATCGAATAGAAAATAGCGATATATCGATAAGAAAATATCGATATATCGATAAGAAAATATCGATTGTAAGTTAGTAACTTCTTACTTCTGCGGCGCCTCAACTCTTTGTGGGTCGAGCAGCGTTTTACCACTCGTCCCGCACCTAGGTTTCATTCTCCAGTTGGTAAATCTTTTCATAGCTCTGAGGTGCTTTTCTCCAACACAGTTGATCCACTTAGATGCCTATCTTTTCTGCTGCGATTTCCATAAGGTCACAATCCTTGTTGCCCTATGCTCGAGCATTAGTACACACTACATACGTAGCCAGCCCACCGAAGGCGTTGTGATTTTGCATACAGATACTATTATCTCCCGACCCATGTGAGCCTCAGGATCGTGGTTCATCCGGATTCGGTATTCATTGTCACTGTCTTTGATAGGGCCGGACGCTTTCCTTAGCATCTTTCTTTCCAAAATTGTCAGCTTTTGTTCGTCTCTTTCACTCATAGAATTACTCTTTTGTGTTGTCTGATGCGTCTCCGATAAGGCGTCCTTTTACATTGCACAGTCTGTCAGTGATGGGTTCAAACCCTAAGATGTTATTTTTTAGCCTTTACCTATCATTAAGCCAGCACCGCAGTGACCTTGTTTAGTAGCATTACTGTACTGCAGGGTGAAATGTTCTTTGTCGATTTGGCCAGAACCCATCATTTCTCTAGCCTGCAACATCGTCTGTACATTCCAAGTTCCAATACTTAAGCAATATCTAGTTATGCGTGTTCCGTGGCCGAGGCCGTTGTATATTAGACGGTCAGATATATCTTTCTGTAGCGTTCTTCACATATTTGGGAGTTTTCCGCTGCCGGGTGGTTAGCCCTGCGGTCTACCCTCCTTCATCCGGGACCGGTAATGCAGGAAGTTTTCTTACTACCCAGGCGGAGTTCATGATAAAATTACATATGTGCGAATACTAAATTATTTATAAGTTTTGGAGCACTCGCTATCCCGGTTCCTGTTATGTAGACAAGACTCTTACCAACCCGTCTTTTAACAACCGTGTCAGGGTCCCGTCATTCATTATCATGATCAGTTTCAATTTTCAGATTCAGCAACAATTTATAACTTTTGTTGTAACTAATTTTCTATAGGGATTGCAATCTCACAAAACGTATTTCCGCGCTTCTGCTGCTTTTATTTATCTACTGTGTGCTCGCCTTCAAAGCGCGGATCCGCGAATCCCGTAAATTAAAAATTTAGCGCTAAAACTTTCGCGTAAATCGCGAGTAGGTCTATCTAAGTGAAAGTTGTGATTTGATTATTAATCGTTATATTATAAGAATAAGACAATAAAAAATATAAAACTGTTGTTAGCAGTTAGGGTAAAATTAAACAAAGCTATTAGACTAAGCAAAACTATTAGACTAAGCAAAACATTTAATTATGAATCTAAGAAAACAAATTACTAATTACTTATACTTATTGTAATTAATAGAAAAGAAATAATTTCTGTTGCTTAATGTAAGAAATGTTTAATAAAAGTTGATTTTTACACAAAAATTTGTATATTCAATTTGACTTTATAAAATAATTTCAAAGATACGGGATTCCTCATGATCCCGGGTGGCATTGAGTAATTCCGCATATCAATCTCGCGGGATTGCAATTCTTACTTTTCTAGCTTTGATGGTGTGCAAAGTGGCCAATGACGAGGTTCTCCGACAAGTCAAGCAACTTAAACGTGAATCGTGACGTGAACTTGTATGTTATAATACTGAAAAAATTATTTAAATGTGCCATCGTTGTAAAGAAACGATAACAAGCGATTCTCTTCTGTTCACTAAACAATTCTGTGGTCGTTTAAATATTCGCAGGTCCGCTCGTGTGCCTCATCGTCGGCATTACACGTCCATTAAACATTAACGAGCCTCCGCCGAGTGGGTGAGTGGTCGGAAGCGCGCTGTTCAGCTCTCGCCGATTGTCACTCCGTCCTCGTTACGCTACGATTGCTATGCATGGAACGGACCGAGGGCCGTAGACGGATTTTAACCGAGCCGCGGTCGGTGATTGCCCGATGTGACTGAATCAGGAGACAGCGAAGTGTGATCTCACTTTTGAGTTAATATATATAACATATTTAAGTGTTTTCATATTTTGTTTTATTTTTGAGAGTCAAGACGGCGGACAAAGAGAATTTGTTTTTATGGAGAACTCGAGCGCAATACAATAATGATTAAAACTACTATATATTTGAATAAACGAAACGTGGACACTGACGGTCCGTCTCCTTCACAAGGTCAAAGTCGCTTTGAGGACTATGGAGCGGGCTGTGCTCGGAATTTGTCTGGTGGATAGAATTCGAATTGAAAAAATTCACCGGAGAACTAGAACTCGTTGGAGTAGACAAATGCTGGAGTGGAGACCGCGACTCGGCAAACGTGGGGTGCGACGCCCCCCTGCTAGATGGAACGACGATCTGCGCAAGGCGGCTGGCAGAGACTGGATGCGTGTAGCCGAAGATCGGGCTAGGTGGCGCGCTTTCAGTGAGGCTTATGACCAGCAGTGGACTGCTGCGGGCTGATGTTGATATATTTAAAAACTAAGAAGTTTTCATTTATAAATATCAGAGTGTTTTATAATTGTTATAATTTTTACAATATCATACTTATTATAGTTACATAAAACGTATGTTTTGTTTCACATTTTTGCTGTTTAAATGAGTAATTGTTGAGTTTTTTTTGTAAATTTTCGGTTAAATCAACCGAACCCCTCAGAACCAGCGGTCGTAGATTAAAAAAGATTCAAACGGGATTTTGAATCATCAATGACCAACATAATCATCACAAACACAACGCACTTTTTCGTAGGCGACTTTATTCCAGTTAGGGTTAGTGTTAACAGACTTAAAATTTAAAATGTAACCACCACGTAATGCAGTAATCACCACGTAGTGCAAAGCCCGAGTTGGTTCGTTCGCGCGGCTTACGGCTGTGAGAGCGGCGCGCGACCAGAATCCCCGGCCGTGACGTCACGCGCCGCGTCATGCGGGGATTATGTGGGGAGGCGTATCGAATATGAATTTGATATAAGCCTGGTTAATGGTCACAACGTGGGGATATAACGTCGGCAGGTAACAAGTCTGTGGATTTTTACGAAATCACGCTGTCACTCTAAAACGGAATTAAATTTGTAGAAAGAAGAAGAAAATACCGTAGTAATAATTTGATAATTGCTCAGAATACAAACACATTTGATGATTTCATATTCAACATTAGAATTTCTTGAATAAAACAATCGCTTCGGAGAATTTTTGGCAGCTGAGCTGGTAAATTGTTCTTCATTTCCACAATTCGCGTCAGAAAACTGCGACTAAATCACACGGTCGCTGAACGTTCACATTACAAATAATGTTAATTATGTAATCAACGTAATAAACATCTGAATAGATTTATTATATCCTGAAAATCATGTAAGATTACCGTGCGGAAATCGAAAAACCTTTTCAATTAGTTTATAATCACGAGCCATAACTAGTAGGAATTTCGTGCATTTGTTTTCTTTTATCCACGATCCGGAAATTGGGCGAAGCCGTCAGTTGTCCAACTCTGCAAACAATAGTTCCCCGCTACAAGTCGCTTGGTGCAGTTGTGTGCGCCGTGCGACTTCTTACTTCTTAATGACCTGTTTGTTTTGTGTTCTCGTAGCCGACGCCGCCGTGGACAAAGAGAATATTCTTGCGCGGCTGCTGTACTGGGCGGGAACTCGGTGTTTTCAAAAAGTAATTAGAAAGTATTTTTGGAACATTACGCTAATAATGTGACTTGTTACGGTACGCTGTAGTGTTGAGAACATAATGCAACCTGAAAATAAAAAAAAATTAGAATGAAACAAAATACTATAATATTTACAATTTAAAATTAATATAAATAACCTCACATTAATTAAACTAATAGCAAATAATAAAAGTTGTCATTATTTATTCTCTTATTCACTGTAGTAGTCATAACTTTACAAACATGTACAGACACGCATTCATACAAGTCATTTTTGATAATTTCCGCATACACCATTATATCACACTTCACAGTCGAAAAATTCACCCAATGTGTAGTATATATAAATTTTTATGCACATCGCACAATTTTTTTATTACAATGGTTATTTTTTGGTGCAACATGTTTCATCGAGCACTAATCGCTTCGGTCTGCTGAAGCTCCTACGTTCTGCTATAATAGTTTAGAATGATGATGATTATGTTTGACAACTTCGCACGTCTCTAAAATGTAAAGTTTGACTTATTTGAAACGCAAACAACCTTACAGACGACATCTCTACACGAATCAGGGTGTTTATGGTATTTATTGGATGTTTGATGATCAGATTGGGGATCCCACTGACACTTGCCGAAACGTATTGTTGACCTGCGGTCTCGCAACATCTCATCACCGATCACGGCGATGCAAAGCTGAGTGTTCACGACACAGCGACATCTAGTGACGTCATGTCAAGTTGTTAGGAACTTAACGACTAAATGTCGCTGTAACAAATGAAGACTTGTAAAAATGAAATAATTTTTAGAAACAATTTTTACATTTTGACATACGTATAAAGATTTGTAACATAAAAAACTACGATCACTAAATACCTCCGCCATCACAGGAGGCTTAATTTCCTGAGCGCCAAGTTCATATCCGTGGAATTGCTCCGACGTATGAATCGTAATGAATGTGAATGACGGAGCACTAGCGTAAAAGGATGCAAAACTGACTGTAGTAGATAAGCTATAAGGCGATGTGTATTGTTACAGTTCACCTGTGGACACATGCCCACGTTGGACAGTGGGGGTGATCGGACACGGGGTGATGGGAGAGCCAGCCATCGCTTATTTAATCTTACCGCCGGATACACCGCATACAGGTGAACTTGGCGGTTGTTCTAACAATATGTGGTTGTTTTATTTAAAACATGCTGACAGACAGAAAATGTATTCGGATAAGATCCGCGATAAGCAAACAAAAGCAGAAAAATTATTTTTTTTAGTGGAAGCGGATTTAAAGATTTACAAAGAACTTAATCTCTAAATCTTAACGAAAAACGGCCGTCGGCAACGCAAACCGTCAGCAATATGTATTGTAGATTTTACAGAAGACTACTGTTGTGACTGCTGTGTCTTGGCATTACAATGGGCGCTATATAAACACACCATACAGCTCTCAGACAACACCCGGCATCCGGATAGAACTGTATATTGTGAAGGAAGGAGATAGAACAGAATAGATGCTTTATGATAAATATAAACAATTTGTTGTATTATTCAATTAAACAATTAAAATCATAATGAAATATATTAAGTAGAGGGCAATTTACAATATTTATTCGTTCGTTCAGTGGTTGAGATGAAGTTTTCTTGTTCTTTAAAATCTTCAATAGTTCCAATATATTTAGTCTTAGATCCTTATAATATATTTAGTCTTAGATCCTTATTATCCTTGTGTAAAACCTTGGTGAATGGTTGCCGGATAGAGTGATACAGGATACGGGATGTTAGAAGATTGTTAGCAAGGTGGGGCCTATCATGATGGTTGTTTCCAAATGCGGGGCTGTATGTTCATTGTAGCGAGTCTTAAAGCTGCGGCCGGTTTGACCAATGTCAACTGCGCTACATTCACTACAGCCAAGTTTGTAGACGCATGATCTGTGATGTCGCTCCACTTTTTCTTTATAACATTAAATATGTTTTTTTAGTGATATCTCTGTTCTGAACGCTACTCGGATTATGGTTACACATGGTATGGTACATCAAACTTGTGGAAGGCCGGTTGCACCCGCCGTCGGATTAACGAAATTTGGTGGCAAATGACCGTCTGTCTGTTAATAACTAGCAAGGTCACCTTGGTTCGCCTGATTTGCCTGCCCCCCGCACGCCCCCCCCCACGTGTAGTGCGCGGCTCATCAGCACAACTCGCTCATTAATCATGTCTCGCCCGCGCCTCCCTGCATGATAATTATGTGCTTGATGAAGTTACGTCGTACAGTGTGTGTGAGTGTATGTGCGCACGGGTGTGTCTTACATTATATTTAACGTCAGCACTCTTTGGCACGCCACATTCTTACGTAAAATGTAAAGTCAAAACTGTATTAAGATACACTATCCGCTATAAATATAAACACCGCTTTTGAAATAATAAAAATAGAAATATTTATTTGTGACACTTCTTACAGAAACTTAATGCTAAAATTAAAAACTTAAATAGATAGATATTGAATTTAACATATAAAGTGAGAGAAAACAAACTTCCAAAAAAAAAAATTAAAATCAAAAAAGGCGCTCTATTGGCACAACAACTAAACAACTAAGCTAAAACGGTCGCCAAACAATTGTCAATGATTACAACACTGTCACCAACAACATGATATACACACAACACCACTTTTTAAATATAATTGAGAGAGTCAGGCGATACTTTGCGGAAGTCCGTTACACAGATGGACAGTCAAAAATATTTTGCTTAGATCCGCGAACACAGAATATGAAAAATAATGTTGTGTGTTTGAGAAGAAGTGAATAGGGAGATACAAATGTAATTCTTACCGAGAAATGGCCACCAGCAGATCCTACAGCACCTCACTAACATTGACGATTTTCTCAGTATAGTATTAAACTCCATTAATCATCTTAACTTCGACGACCAATTGGCTCAGTGGCGGGGCCCTTCGTCCGTGGAGTCAATGGTCGCGGGTTCGATCCTCGCATCGGAATAAATATATGTATGGATTACAAATATTTAGTCCAAGTCTGGTAGCCCCGCCAATCCGCATTGGACAAGCGTGGTGGGTTAACGTCCGTTCCTCCAGTAATGGAGAGGCCCGTGCTCTGCAGTGGGACATATAAGGGCTGTAAAAAAAATCATATTAACTTGCACCTTAACAAAAACTCTTTGAAACTGTAAGTAGCTTTAAAGCTCACGGGGTGAACGATCTGGAAGGAAACACACCTGGAGGAGATCTTTTGTTGACGTCGGGAAATCACCTTCATAACACATAACACACAGCACTTTCGATCTCAGCTTGACTGGCTGCCTATTCGCCAACGCAGAGACGTCAGAATACTCTGCACCCTGTTCACAATTTTAAACGATCCTTGTGTTGCAGTGTATCTGAAATCAAAGTTCCAATACCTGACTAGGGTTTCTAATAACATCTATCTCCGTTCCACGGATAATCTAAAACATCTTACTCCTTCACACCGCACTGGCTTTATCTCTAAATCTTTTACCTTAACGGCTATAAAGCTCCGAAAAGACATACCTCTGGACATTAAAAAAGTTTAAAATGTATTTTAAAAAGCTTAAAATGTTACGACGTATAGTGATGCGTAACCGTTTGCTACATATGACGTAATGCTACTGTAGCTTCGTTCATTTAGTTTTCAGAAGGTTATTTGTCGATTACAATCGAGGAGAAAGACCTTTTAAGTATTCAAAGTATATTCATTAAGTTTCCCAAGCACTGTGTGAACCAACGGCAAAGAGATCCGATCGAGGGATGAAATCGCTGATTAAATTCCGCTGCCGTGTCACTTATCCGTCCACGTCGTAGCGACGGGCTACGAGCTACGAGCTACGCTTTCTCTATGTGTGCAGTAAGGAAATAGAAGTAATTTCTTATGACTGCATTCTCTTTAATCACATTAAGAAGTTGCCGTGCAGTAGCAATATTATGTTTTAAGTGATTTTAGTTGCACAATGTAAGAGTCTTTATTATTATATCAAGATGATGTAAGAGTTTATATTAATATTGACAGATTCGCATTGCAAGCGTACTGAGAGATAATTGGTAAGTTTTTTGCGTCAGTCCCTTGTTAAGTTCAAAACAGCATATTGCAAGCAGCACTAGCGCAGTCGGTAAGCCTCGGCTTTACGATCTGAACGTCGTGAGTTCGTGTCTTCCACTGTATTGATGTGAACTATATCGTTTTTTTATAAATCTCTCTGCGCCAGTTGTCAGAACTGCGGGAAACGCTAACGCATGCTACCGAAGCCCTGACGGCGCTACTTAAGGGCCAATCTCGTAGTGGGAGTGAAGATAAGGCTCCTCAACTCTTCTCTATTTTGGGGTCACATATACCTATTTGGGGGCGCATCATATATGGCGGCGCGGCTACCCCTTTTCCGCCGTCTGAACCGTGATTATGGAGGTTGTAAGAGAGCCTGATAGGCTCTCTTCTGCCGACCTTTTCTCCTCCTGCGAATTGGGAAAGCAGATGAGTTTTCTCTCTCCTTCTTTGCGGCTTCCTTCCATGCTAAGACCTCACAGAAGGCAGGTCCTGCTCATCTTAGATGAAATTGTTAACAAGAATTCTGGTAATGTTGATAACATTACTAGTCTTCTTTTAAAAAAAATATATCAACAGAAAATTTAAGAAATTTCTTTATTAGTACATAAATGTATGATCGCGGTTTTAATGACGAAAAGAAAGACGCTTGCCTTTTGAGCAGTAGTCCTTAGTAGTGGGGGTAGTTATCGCGAAGTGTCCACACTGGGAAGCCAACGTCTGTTATGTTCTATAGAATGTACTGCGTCACAGGATGCTCGTTGTCGAGGCGAAGCACGCGCTCCTTATACATTATTCCACAAGTAATGTGTACGTACACAATATGTAGCGACTGTCGGTATCAATGACCGCTGTTTCTAACTAATTGTTTTCAATAGTTTTTGACATCTAAGTTTATAATGGATGTTCGCAAAGTAAGGCATGACTCTTCTAATCACATTTTTATAATAATAACAATGTGTATGGGCTTTTCCCGCCAACTGACATCAGTGACGTTGTGTTTTTATTTCATTTTCATAATCCAATAACTTATGTTATTATCAGTTATATTGTTTCATTGCGGTGGCGTATTATATAATACAGTTCGATTAAGGCATATAAGTAAAGTGATATGAAGTAAATGCGTGTATCGTGACTTATGAAGTTGATTTTCAATCAAAAGTCTATAAAAGTTTTAGTAGAATAGCCACCATTTTATCAAGACGACAAGCTGACTAGTTACATTCCAAGAGATTTGTTATTATTGTATTTCAATTGACACTGACATAATAGTTATAGCTAATTGCTATCAATGAAAAGAAAAAATATGTTTATTATTATATATAATATTTAAACAACCATATATTATAAACCTAATTTGTTAGAAACAACGTGGTTCGCCACCCGTCACGTCCTGATTCCCACGAGGGCGAGAAGCGACTAACGGAGAGCCGTTTCGCTACGATGAATGTGAGAGGAAGGATGGATAAAAAGATGGATGAGGTAACAAGGAAGGTGTGCCGGGACCGTAGCGGTAGGAGATTTGTGGTCCTGCCTACCCTTACGGGAGACAGGCGTGATGATATGTATGTATAGTATAAGTATAATATAAACAGATTTATAATTTAGTAAATAATGAAACATGTATAGTATATGATAATATACTAATTATTATTAAAATTGAAAGGAATTACGAACATTGTGTGACATTCGTCTTCGCTTCAATATAGTTTCAGTTTAAACTAGTTACGTATAATGTTGTCCGGCGTTTGTTTGGTCGAACAGTAATTGTTATGAAAACGGTTTATTAAATCGGTTTGGTGTTTGAAAGGAGTGTTGCAGGCAAACATTCCGAGGAGGGATGGCTTACAATAGCGACGGTCAGGTTTACAAAGTCTATTTTTATTTTGCTCAATAAATATTATTCGTTTATAGTTTGTGGACACGCTGTGACGAGGCCTTGCATGATCAGCAGTGTTGAAACGCCGGAAGTCACACACGTCTCAGCGGCCGGTAACGGTTCTACAGTGTGCATGGTGTTGCAAGTGTCTGCGAGAGCCGGTCGCTGCTTTCCATCAGGCGACATGCTCGCTCGTTTCTTATAAGAAAGTCATTTGCAAACAAATATGTGTAACTACAAAAAAAGTAGAGTTTAATCTGTCCATCTATCCTCATGACGTTTGATTTATTTTTTAATAGTGAAATTTTGTTCCAGTCTTCTCACTTAACGGTTGTCCTACGTAGAGTCTACTATACCTGATGATGCCTCATGTTGAGGCGAAACACGTGTCGTGTGTAATGTGGTAGAGTGGTGGTGTGTGTTTATAGTTAGTGTTGTTGATAGTGTATGGGAGGTGGAGAGTTGCTGGCGGCCGTTTTTCGGTAACATTTAGTTTAAGTTCTCTTTAGTTTAAGTAAATCTACTTCTTCCAGTAAAAAACATACATTATTATTTTTCTGTTTTGTTTGCTTCTCGCAGATCTTAGCTAAGTTAGAATTCTTACTGTCGACATATATAATGGATTTCCGCAAAGTAACGCCTGACTCCATTAATCATCCTCCTTCTCACCCGTCACAATGTGAATTCTCGCTTTGTGTTTCATATGTTTTAAAACCTTGTACATCTTTGTAATGTGTGTGCTGAACATCGGTCAGCCGCGATGAAGCGAATCTACCGTATTTTTAAATAATACAATATCATTATAAAGATCGTTACTCCATCTAGCAGGAGGGCGTCCCACACTACGTATAAGAGTAGTGAACACGCATTTGACAGGCGATGATGATCACTCACCGTCACCGGCGCGCGTAACCCAGGTTCTGGTTGTGTAAGCGAGTGTGGCTTTTGAACTAAATAACATATCATCGCACTGCAAGGTTAATGATAAATATATTGTTATGTTTTATTCAAACACTTAAATGTTTAAACCAAATTTTAAATGAAGACAAATTTTGTAAATTCAATTTGTATGTTTAAATATTATATATAGTTATAATGTCTTTTAGTGTCGGCTGATAAACAAAGCTCGTCGTCCACCTGATTCTCGCGTTTTCACTCCGAGTTAATCCTCACCAGAGGACGGCGGGCGACAGGTCGTTTGGAGCGAAACAATTTGCCGAACGCGGTGATTACAATAATTGAGAACAGGCTACTTCTAACTCGGTTACATTATAAGCGAATATTACCGATTTCATTTCATTTTCTAATTCTAAATTATTAAATTAACATTATATTATTTGTTATTTTAGTCATAACTGAAAGTCATAACTAAAATGATTAAATTTTTATAAATAGATAAAATGTTTTTTTTTATAAATATAAATAAAATATATTTAATTGAGTACGAACTAAATTACTAAAATTATTTATTATTTTAGTTATTTAATTAAAGATATTTATATTATTATATATATATTATTATTTATTTTACCAATAAAATAATTTTGTATTCATATTCAAAATATCAGCGACTACGTAGTAATGTTGTAAGTGGCTTAGCGGATTTGAATTTATTATGTAATTATGTATTACTTGTAATATAATAGTATGGCCGGTCTATTTGTTAATACCACTACTGTATTTTTTTTTAATAGCATAGGAGGGCAAACGAACAAGTGTGTCACCTGATGGAAAGCAATTAACGCCACCCATATTTGAAGTGCCATAGGCATGGCAGCAGTGTTGCCGGCCTTTAATGCATATGTCGGTTTGTTGTTCAATGCTGTATATTGCAAATACCTCGGTTCCACAGGTTGGTGGTGCGTGGAAAGAAGTCAGTGGTACGTGACAAGTACGCTTCACTAGATTGCCACTCATCCAGATGGTGGGGATGAAAATTTTCGTTGTGGCGACTTGTTCGGTAATGGGATTCAGCGGGCAGAATAATTTCAAGCATTTCCTTTGATGATTCTTCGCATAGTAAAAGCGATAACAAATGCTGAGAGATGAGATATCCCACCACAGTGCTAGAGAATCAAGTCAATCGTTCGGTGAGATCATGGTCATCGATGTTGTAATAAATTTATGACGGGGCGAGTGGTCGCTAGTTCGATTCCCTATGCGGTTATTCCCAGTTTGGATTCTCCGTCAATCCGTGGACGCTAACCGTGGGTTAAATTCACAATTCAAAATCCAGTGGAGTAATAATGGCAGGTATTGTTTGGAAAAGGCGTGTTTATAATTTTTGTGATAGAATATTGTTATAAAATCGCCATTACGAGAATAAATATACGGCTTATGCTAATAATTGTCATTTTCCGTTTACTGCGGGTGATTTATGGCGTAATGTGCGAGCGAAGATTTCTCGTGTGTGCGAACAATCCGGTGCGAGGGGGGAGTGGGTACTTAGCCGCAGGCCTGACTGGAGATCAAGGTAGGGGTCTATACCGAGCTGCTTTCGTCTCGATTTCGTCGCTTGGAACCTCGCCTGGAAACATGTCACAACACATGCGGCGTATCAGATTAACAACCGATATACTTGTAGTAAATATATGTACATACATACATAGTACAAGCAAGCAGCGATAGTTCAGTTTGCAAGGCCGTGCCTTACGATCTGAACGTCGTGAATTCGTATCTTCCATTGAACTATTGGATGGATGGAAGCCGCGGAAGGCCTAAGCTCAGATGGTTAGATTGAGTCGAGGACTTAAAGGCAATTGGTGTGAGGGGCTGAACAGAAAACCCCAACCTAGGTCCGACTGGAAAAATTACTGAACCAGGCTAAGGCCCATCCGCGGCTGTAATGCTTTGATGATGACGATTGCACTATTGATGTGAACCAATTAACAAGAATTAAAAAAAATCATGGTAGGTTTTAGGTTTAAATACAGTGCAACTAAGTGTTGGAACAACTTTCCACCACCTCTTCGTGATTTGCATACTGTAAATATGGTTTAAAAAACCTTATTTTAAGTATGCAAACAGGAACTTGTTCTTTTGGTTGCGGTTGATTTATTACATGATTTAGTTGTTTTTAATTTTATTGTGCTGTATGTGTATAGTATTATATATAGATGTATGTGTGTGTGTGTGTCCGTATCAATGTCGTCACTGTGGTCCGCGATCTGACCACGTTGGTCATATTTGCAAACCAGCGCCAGATGCTCCAATAGAACGCCTGGCATATGCTGAGCAAGAACCATTTTATGATATTTATTTGTATAATGTAATATTATTTAGGTTTTCATTTTAGCTATTGTAAAAAAAAGGTTTTTCTATTTCTTTCTCAAAACATCACCAGTCTTATTTTTTCAAAATAAATAAAAGTAGTCTTAGAGAGCGATACCGATCTCGGATATAAACAATACCAGTTCGATGTTTATGAATAATATAGTAGCACGGCAGCGACACCTGACGGTGAGGACCGTTCGCCTATGTAAATCACCACCAATAACCACCTTATATTTCCTTTTATATCGCGGGTGGAGCTCGTTTGGTCACACACACACACACACCCCGCCACCGCCACACACACGCGCGGTTTTATGGCGCGAGGATATTACCATAAACGAATTCGTACGTGAGGGGCGAACCTTTGCGAGCGGCAACAAAAGCGAGCAATAAAAATGAATGCGCACTCGACCACGAATCTGTTCCGCGTGAGATAAAGCGCAGATGTGGGGGAACATCAGAACCAACTGTCGCTGAGAGTTTACTGAAGTTATACTCACTGAGTCAGCTTTGTTTGTTGAAACCGCTCCACTGGAGTTGACAACATTACTTCGATATAACAGACGATGCGATAGCCCAGTCTCTCAGAGAAATCATATATTAATAATAATTTCGTTATTAACTTTAAACTGGGTAATTTATAAGATTTTCAGTTAACATACAAGCATCATTCTCTTCCTCTTCACCAATCCAGGGTGATGCGTGTTAGGGTCTAACTTAGTCGCAAGCGTGCCGACCGCCCGCATGCGGGTCTCTATTAGAGCTGACTTCCATCTTTCCTTCCGGTTCGTGGGATTCACTATGAATTATAATAAACCTAATTTGTTGAAAATGACGGCGACGTGATTCGCCACCCGTCACGTCCTGATTCTCACGAGGGCGAGAAGCGGCTAATGGAGAGCCGTTTCGCTGCGATTAATGGTAACGGATGAAGCTCTGTGGTCTCTGTCAACTCCTGCGGGGGATAGGCGTGAATAGGCCTTATAATATATATATATATATATATATATATATATATATATATATATATATATATATATACAAAGGTATTTTCTCCGAGTTTGGATACTCTACCAATCCGCCTCTAGAGGTCACGCGTGCGTTGTCGGTCAATGCCATTGTAATTCCGGTCACACAGACATACAAACAGACACTGGTGCGTCTAGTTCCACACGGTTCTCAGAGTCGTGCAAGAATTGAGGAGGTAATTTGAGAGAACAGCATAGAATGGCGACGACACTAATTAATTTAATTTCGTCGCTGTGGTGTCGCGCACAGCGCGGCAATGTTTCAGTTCAGACTGTTGCACGGCGCAGCCGGAGCACTAACATGTTAACACAATCAACCCCGCGACTTGTCGACTCATGTACTATTGTAAATTAATTTCACTGCCAATGATTTTAGTTTAAACAATACTTCAGCACTTATAATTTTCAGGCTTTACGAAAGTTTCAGTCCTAAAGAGTTTTATTTTGAATCACATTACCGTAAAAAAATAATACGAAATGTTGTCATTGGAATTAGTCCTAAAATTAAGTGAAATGACACACAATATTAATCACTTTAAAATATCACGTTGTTAAGAAAGTTGGGATAAGAAGACAAACGAACAGGCGTGTCACCGGATGGAAATCCGCAGCGCCACAGGCATTGCAGAAGCGTTACCAGCCTTGAAATAAATGTGTAGATTTGTTTTTTGAAGGGTCCAATGTCTACGTTCGAATTGGTTCGAAAACACCGCTGGAGGTTGCTGGTTCAATATTTAATTTTAAATAAAAAAAATAAATATGAATATTAAATTGTTTATTAATTATTTTTTAATCTTTCGGTGACTTGAGATTTTGAAAATAGGGAGATCATCTTTTAAAAATATCCGTAGGCACGTACATTTTTTACTCATCTACGTCCGTATATGTCCCACTGCTAGGTACGCGTCTCCGCATTTCTTGAGGAACTGATATAAGCCACTAGAGATTGATGGATAACTGATTTATTGCATATGCATGTATATACATATACACGCACACATACATAATATTCTGTTTATAGGTGTAGTAGTGTGATCATGGGGTAATATTTTTAAAAAATATTGGTTTAGTTTATGTTTTATGTTTCGTGGGTTTAGGTTGTCGCGCAGGTCGGCAGGTAAAGAATTTATTAGGGTGGGTATTTTTATGTGTAATATATTTTTTCCATAAAGATTAAAGTAATTTGGAATGTCGAATTTATTTTTAAGCTGAAGTCGTGTTCTGGTGTGGTTTCTAGACGACGTTTAATGCATTGTTATAACTGTCCAAAACATATGTAGTGCGATCACCTCATCACCTCACCTCTCCATCTCACCTCATTTCGAATGAAACCAACACTCCCACTAATGATAAATGGTAATATAATTGTTTTGCAATAAAAAATGTGTTACATTTTTAATAACGACGCGTGGGGAGGGGACGGGTAGTAAAGTCGCGCCGTAATCGACTTACTTTTTAATTTCCCCCAGGAGTCGAACGCGGAGAATGCCCACGCCGATATCGCGAGGCGGGGGACTGCCATTGATATCCCAATCGTCTCATTGATCCAAATACCAATCATTATATTTGTAAAGTTATTTTATTATCGCTTGCAATTATGTTAATGTTTTGTAAGGTTTTTATGCGATACAATAAACAGAAATAGAAAAAGTACTTCATTAATGACACATTTTTGTTTTTACAAAAGCTTAATAATATTAATAATATTAATAATATATAAGTAAACATAACAAAAAGAAAATCATTTTAATTTAACAAGTATCACAAAATGGTTCTTGCTCAGCATATGCCGGGCGTTCTGGAGCACCTGGCGCTGGTTTTCAGCGAGAACAAACGTGGTTAGATCGATACATTAAAATTGAAAACAACTAAATCATGTAATATATCCACCGCTACTTAAAGAACAAGTTCCTGATTGCATACTTAAAATTAGATTTTTGTATTATTTTAAAACATATTTATAGTATGCAAGTCACGAATAGGTATTAAAATGTATTGTATTTAAAGCTACGATGAAATATAGCCGAGCAGTGGCCAGGAACAACTGGTGATAACCTAGACGCCTGGTATCGCTCAAATTAAAATTACAAAAATAAATTTATGCGCGCTTTCATGCTTTCATTAGAGATGTTTTTAGAAAAAGGTTTTATGAAGTCGTTTCAAAACGTAATGGAATAACTAGCTAAAAGGAATAATATGCTAACTGGTTGGGGGTATGATTATACAAACATTATGAATAATCATTAGATAGTGATTTTTACCTTTATCTTTTTAAGTGTGTCTTGGCTTCTGATATGATAAGTAAGCTACTGGTCAGGGAGAAAAGTGGATTCTAGCAAATTGGTTCTCCAAATGCTTGTGCAAGTCAGCGATCATCGTATCCCTCCATCGATGCGATAGCCGACCGACCGGACTGTATTCTAAAGTATTATGACCTTTTAGCAGTGCAACCTTCTCCAATCTTCTGTTATTACCTTAACATATCTAAAGTTAGTCGGTGGTAGAATTAGGTTTTATTACTTTAATCATGAAATACTTTCATATAAGGATTATTCGACCTATAATCTAATTCTGCCACTGTCGACACCGGACGTTTAGTTTGAAAAATATTACTTTTTTTTTAAATATCCCCCTTTGACCAAATTTCCGAAGTTGTTAAGAGCTCCAGCTCTAACGTACCTTTAACCGGCGAACTTGTATGACAAGACCGATGAGTGTGGATAAAGCATAGAATGTGTGCCGAGATTATACAATCCTATACATAGCTAAAAGGCCGGCAACGCTTCCGCGACTCCTGCGGTGTCGCGGTTGTCCATGGGCGGCGTTGATTGCTTTCCATCAGGCGACACGCTTGCTCGTTTGCCCATTTATCCCATAAAAAAAAGAGATTGTAGCATAGGTAGACCTCTCTGCCTATCCTTACGAGAAACAGGCGTGGCGATATGTATGTTTATATTAAGAAATTAAAGGATTCAATTTATTATTCAGTTCTTGCGGCAGTTCGCTTTGGACAGCGACCACCACCCTCATCCTATGCTTTTACTACTTCTTATTACTGCATCTGCCGGAGGGACGGGGAAGTTTCAAAATTCATCTACTGTATTAATTTCGAGTGTTTAAATTGACATGAAAATAGGGTGTTCATGTTTGTCCACAACGGACAGCCGTTAGAGTAGACGAGTATTGTAATTGTGTGTCTCTGTAATGTTCTGTGGGAATACCATTTACGAGCGTGTAATGTGTACTATTAAAGACACATGAGTTACCATAGGGCACGGTGCTAGAGGGCACTGAGCTGAACGTATTATATATTAAACTGTAGCCATAAGTAGGTCGGCGGGCTGTGTTCCTCCAACAAAGGAATTCCTTTTTTAATTTCCCCGCGGAGGCCGCCGGAGTGATAGCGTTAGCGTGTGTTTACCCTCCGTCTCCTGCACGATGTGCTGGGAGCACATGGCTTGTGTGAGCACTGTGTACATTGATTGTTATATTAAACGCTTTTCAACAGTGGTCTTATGTTGAGATTTCATGCACTGTGGACGCCTTTACACCATGACCGTCGGTAGTCTTATTGACGGTCTGCTACTGGATTGTAGCCTTCCCCAAAGTTGGTCTGGTCGCCTAACCGTCTATTCACGCCTATCTGTGGTTGGCACAGAACACAGAGCTCCATCCGCTACCATTATTGAAGAATTGCATATTTTCATAGTATAGTTCATATCTGCAATTATCCAACCAACCAATACAAAAGTCCAAATACGAAATTTAATTCCACTCTCCACCACACTATGGAATCAGCTGTCTTCAGCTGTCTTCAGCGGTCTTTCCGAACTGATACTAATTGAAACCTTCGAAAAACAAGTCTACAACAATATTTTATTATTGGGCCGGAAAAATATAGAAACCGCTGACTCGAATAGAAGAAGAACTTTATAATGGTTGAATTTACTAACTTTAAAGTTGTAATAGCTGTTGGATGAAAAATTAAAGCATGTTTCAGTTAAGGTCGCCTAACGATATTGTAACATTCCCGTGATTGTAACAGCTCGACGACAAATGGCGGCGCGCGGTATAAATCTTTGTGAGTAGTGTGTGTGGTGGGGCCGCAGTTAGAGGCGGCGGTGAAATGTTCCTAAAGAACGAGAACACTCCAGTTAAACGGTTCAGGGCGGGCGGAGGCCGGGGCTTAGGTCGGCGGGGTCTACATGCAGCCACTCTTGATAATGTGCGCTAATTTATCAATTTTAAACATTAACTCGCAATCTGTTTCTTCTATAGCCGCGTTACACGACTCTGGGTAGGGAAAAAATATATGGGTTCGCGTCAGCAACATGATAATGCTTAAGGTATATCTATAGCTATATCTACTCATAGCTTAAGGTATAACTTCTATACTACATATAACTATAAAAACAAATAACGCGTGCGCAGCTGCCTACGTACACGCAACATGCTAACACATTGTATACATACGATTGTAGGCGTGTCGCGTCAACAACATGCTGTAGTAATAGCATTTAATATTACAATTAGTTTGAAATAACAAATTACAGTTTTAAGTTTTCACTTCTGGCTGCTGTCCTCATGACTGTCTCCTATTTTTTATTTTTAAATGTAGAGCATATGTATAATGTTTAAATAAAAATAGAACTGTTCATTTATAACACATCATTTTTTTATAGAAACAATGCTAAAAATCTAAATAGGCAAACGAGAGAGTGAGGAAAAGATTGCCTGATTATTTGCGAGACTATAAAGTTTGATCTACACACAATGCCGAGATGTAAAAACATGGGTGAAATACAAAAAAGAGGGAGACATGTGAAGTGTGTTTATTTCGCCGTTTCTTTTCCGTTCAGAGGTACATCATTACATTAATGGTGGTAATCAATATCTTGGTTGGTAGCGGACGTGTAGCATGTTGATTCTGGCTGAAAATCAGCGCAAGGTGCTCCAATAAAACGCAAGAACGATTTTGTGGCACTTTTTAGATTCTAATTATTTTTGTTCCTTCTATTTTTATATCTATGTAGGATTGTGAAGTATCCGATTGTTCATTCGATTATTAATTATGTATTATGTCTGTGCAATTTTATGAAAGGTGCAAGTGAGAGGACAATATGATAGAAGGAGAGAGTTGATTTCTTTCAAGTAGTAAGAGTTGTTGGGAGTGTGACGAAGTTGTAAGAGCTAAAACGTGTTTATTAAGATGTTAATAACGATGTTACGGTGAAATATTGTAAAATATATTTATTTATAAATAAAAGGTGTTATTAAGAAGTTTTAGTTGTAGCATTAAGTTGTTGTAAGTGTCACTAATAAACGTTGTATTGCTACTTCGGTCGGCGACGGCGGCATGTGGTCCCTCCCTGGCTGTGACCACAGCGCTCGGCCTCCGCGCGGCGCATCCGCCATTGTTTTAAATCCATTACGAGCGCGGCTGATTTACTCGCTCGGGGAGGATTTGCTGGAGCGCCGCGCGACCCAACCACGCGAGTAACCCGGCTTGTGTGCCTTCGCATCAGCATAAATATATGTATGACCTACATTTATTTATTCCGTGTCTGGTAACCCCGCCAATCCGCATTGGACAAGCGTGGTGGGTTAACGTTCGTTGCTCCAGAAATGGAGAGGTCTCAGTTGTGAGATATATGTACATGTATGAGCTATGTAAAAAAAATATATATACATGTATTTAAGTATTAAATTGATAGCTTTTGAAATGTGGATGTACCGGAGAATGCTTAAAATTAAATAGACAGAAATACAAATAAAAAAGTTTTGAAATTAATGAACAAAAATATAAAGGTATTTTACATCGATCAAGAAGAGCAAAGCACCATGTTTTCGACATATTTATTAAAAAGGAAAATACATTTTATTGGAATTTAATATTTAGGGTAGAATTGACGGTAGAATAAGAATGTGATAGACTAAAAGTATAAAAGACTGATTGAAGGTGGGAAGCACAGAATAATAGATTCGCATGACCGAGGAATGGAATAGATTTATTTTAAATGATTCGGTTTCCAAAAAATAAAATATCTGTTTATTCTCATATATGTATATTTTCACAGAAGCTTATCCAAGCAGTACCCATTTGCCAGTGTGGACAGCCAGAACTTTTACTTAGTTAAGATCCGCGAAAAGCAAACAATTTTTTTGTCGCGGATCTTAGCTAAGTAAAAGTTCTAACTGTCTACATAGTAACGGATTACTGGAAAGTAACGCCTGACTCCATAATTATTTGCCAATTATTTGCCAGTATACTTAAATGCGACCAAAAAAATATAATAATATAATCTTTCTTTTAATTACAGAATCTCCAATAGTCGCATGACTTAAATATAGATTTTATTACATTATCAACAAAATAGTTTAGTTTCGAGTTTGGTGTAAATTATACAAAAATCGTCGTTCGTCGATTCAAGTAACATTTCGTGATTTCTCATTGTTAATATTTTTTCATTTTATATGTTGCGATTTGAACGGAGCATAATAAAACATCAATGCAATATGCTTTCCATACGTGTTGCCAAGGTAACGGAATCAACACTACCTACTTTAAAAAGATTAATTCCTACAGAAAGGAGCGCATAGGAAATTCGGGTAAATTTAAACATTTTCTGTGTATATTTAAGTTGTATCGCTTTAATATATTTTACACAAATTTTATTGTATTAGCCTAATATCGAGTCGATATTCGTATGCTACTATTAAAACGTAGCCCCGCTACTGTAGAATTTCTCCGCGTTGGGATTTCCAATGCAAATGCGATTGTGGCTACAAGACGAAATGACCGCTCGCCAATGTGCAGGTCGTTCGGTTTCCTGCTCCCCAATAGGCTTGATCAACGACAATTGCGGACCGAGCCTCCGTCGAGAGACGGGGAGTCCCCGGCAGCCTGTGTCAATATGGAGCGGGTGTTTGATTTATTGCAGTACGTTCAGTAAAGCGGCACAGGGTAAATCGAACGTCGTCGATCAACTGAGAGCAGGTGCAAAGCGCAGTGGTCAGAATGCCTCACTTCATTATCAGGTGACTGATAGAGCAAGGCGTTTCTTTGCCCATAACCATTATTGATATTATCAATATTAATAATGATTATTCGTAAATAAATCAAGGAATTAAATTAATTATTCTATAATTTTCACTTCTTTTGATAAACAAACAATAATATTGTGTATAATTTTTTTCTGGTTTGCTTGTATTTCGCGGATTATAATTAAGTAAAAGTTCTGACTGTCCACATAGTAAGACCATCAGCTAAACTCTTCTCTTCTTTTGTTATTGTGGTTATAGTGCTCAGGACAGCTTGTAATATTGACGCACTGTTAGGCTAGTTAGATTTCGGTTTCCTTGTACAACTCTACGAGACTTATAATTCATTATTTGAATTACAGCGCGATATACTCTTTCTACGTCCATAACTTTGGCTGCAGCTGCGCCTCCCCAAACAGAGAGCATATAAAGACAACGCTTCTGTGATTCATGTGGTGATGTCTATGGGCGGCGTTGATTGCTTTCCATCAGGCGACACGCCTGCTCGTTTGCTCTCCTATCACATAAAAAAGGAATTTGTCAAGGACCTTTCGTCGAGTATAGGCACTCCACCACAATATCTTGCCTATTTTCCAGTCGCGAGTCATGGATATCTAGTCAATTTTTACAATTTCGTGTTTTAATTTTATTAGACCATCTTTCCATCGTCTTCTGCTTTTAGGCTTTAGATTTAAGATGAATTGTGGCATATTGTCATTTGCATTTATTAAATTGTAAAGTCGTGTCCAGAAATTTGCGAATCGCGAGGTGTTGACGACGGGTGTGCGGGCGCGGGGTCGGCGACCGCGGCGGCGGCGCGGGGGGGGGGTGCGCGGGCGCAGCCGCGGCGCGAACCTAGTGCAGCCGCGGTCGCGGAGCGGCGCGAGATTCGGCCCCGTCCGACCGGTCCCGCCCCTCCCCATCACCTCTCCGCCTAGTGATGGGACACACTGCTTATTTTCTTCGATCACGATTGCATGCACTGGTAATCGTTATAATGAGCATACGACTTATTGCAGTCTTGGATGGATTTATCCAGAGTCAGAACGCTAGAGGGGCGGATCGGCAACTGTCTTGCACAGGGGAATCCCCCTCTTTGTTAATTTACCCAATACTTACTTACTTACCCAATACTTACTAACATTTCGATTTGTTAAATAATGCTACAATAACTTCATAACGACCATAATGACCTTTGATGTCATCAGCGTTGCTGATGTCTAGGGGCGTTGATGATCACATACCACCAGGAGACCCGCATTCTCGTTTGCCTACTCTGCATACAAATACTAAATGTATATAAATGTAGGTCTGTAAATGTTGCTAACTAAAAAAATGTCATTTACACGCATAAAAAGATGTTTTATGTATTTTTATTATAATAGTGTTACGTTCATTCAATTATTGGATTATGTTTTACGCGATCAGTATTCGATGTTCATATGTTTGTATAATATTGTGAGTTTGCTAGTGTAGTGAAAAGTACGTACATAGTGCGTACAACGTTACAATCCGGTTGTTTGTGTGAGACGTTATGGAGACAAAGGGACTGTTCGATGTAATTACGGAAGACTAATCAATGCTTATAGCATGTATTATTTGTATAATATTATATAACGAACCTTAGTTAATGAACAAAAATTTGAATTTTTATTTTAACTGTGACATTTGATATAGCAGAATTTAATAAGCATTCGTTATTAAAAACAAAAGCTGTTATTTAAATAACGTGCTACAAATAGCGCGGGGCATGGTGTCCTGGTCGCGTAAATCAGAGGTCAAAATGTCCCAAAGAAGGGAGGGCAGCTCTAGTGGCGGCAGTGCGGGCTCGGAGGAGGTCGCAAAAACGTCGCTCGGCTCGCGCCCTCTGTCCCGGTGCTGCCGGCTCCCAGCCGGCGCCGCTCGTGCCCGTGATCGGCCCGTGACTGTGACCAGCTCGTGACCGGCCTGCTCGTGTGACCACCAGTGCCAGGGGCAGTGTGCATGCCGTAGTGTCAGTGCAGTCGAGCACTGTAATGTAGTGCGGGAGATGTCGCGCCGTGTCCTCGCACCATGCTGGCCGTGCGCCAAGCCAAGGTATCATCACACGACCTACTCTTTAACTGATCGATGGAGTCATTCGTTACTTTGCGGAAATCCATTACAAAGATGGACGTTTAAACTTATTTTATTAACATCCCTTCCGAACATATCGTAAAAATATTGTATCGTAAAGAAGTGTATAAAGTCAAGTATAAGTTATACAATAGTATACTAAAAATACAAGTTTAATTCTCACCGTAGAAACGGCCGTCAGTAAATTCTCTTCACCATGCTTACTGACGCTGACAACGACGAACACACTACCATTTTTATAGGGTCTTCGCAAACAATATTTTTTCTCCGATTTGTGTCCGTGGATCTTAGCTAAGTAGCTTTGACTACCCATCTTCTTTTGTTTAGTAGTACAGCTGGTTCTAAGGTACTCGCATTATTAGAGCGCTTGTTATTATCGTCTGCGCGTGCAAAATCAACACACCTCCCACAACATTCGACCGACTGCGCTCTTGTACAACTGTTCACCTTGATGATACCATGTTGTTTCCATCCATCAATAGTTGTACTAACCACTGTTAGTGAACAATTTCTCGTGTAAAATTAGCGTGATGGTGAAGATACAATTTTTATTTAGTAATATCAAATAGAAAGTGTGGGCGTAATAACACAGCAGTAATAATCAATAATATTAATATCCTAATCATAAATTAACATACATTCATACATATCGTCACGCCTGTCTTCCGAAGTGGCAGACAGAGACCACAGATCTCCATCTGCTACGATCTCGGCATACTTTCTTTGCTTTGTCACTCATTATTAGTACTGGGTATTAAAAATATGTACACTAATCAACAAATACTGAAATATGAATACTTCAACAAATTAACAATATTTAAGGCATAATTAGCAGTCTTAGAAGATATTTTTTACAATTGAACCGAAGTAAATCAAGATATATAATATTTCTCCTTCTGAGTGTTTAACTTCAGTACTTTTATAATCAGACTACAGAGACAAAAATAATGACTAAGTCACTTTGACGATAAAAAAATAGTCTCTAAAAATAATAATTATCAGACTTCCAAAACAAAATCAAGTAATAATTGAACAGAACTTGTCAAAAAAACTGAGTTTAAACAACACATTTCTTTCCAATACTTAATCGGACTCATTACAGTAATGGCATATCATTATACATTGACAAATAATAACGTGCCGTTGTTGACAAAGTATTCGTGTGCAGCGCGGCTCCACCGCTACAAGATATACATGTACGGTAACACACAATGTACGTTAAAATGAGTTTTAAACTTTGAAACCATAAATAATGAATCGTGTGATAATTTTCTTGAGCGTTCAGTGCGCGATAAAATTGAAATCTATCAGGCGCCGGATGTGCGCGCTCACGTATAACGTAAAAAGCTACCCTAACGTACTACATTATCCTTTTATATTCTCCACTGGCGCGCCAGTTGGCGTTCCTGTTGAATGTTCTTTGAGTCAGAGTGTTCTTTGAGTAAATATGTAATTTGTCAATCAGTTGTCATACATTGCGTCTTCACAACGAGTTTGTCGCGGTACGAGTGATTAACAAAAATTGTTATAATTTTTACAGCATTTATAATTAACTATTTTATTAAATCTTTACTTAAATCAACATCATAGAAACATACAAAAACATATTGGTGCTGTGTGACATCTTTCCCGTTTTATTTATAAAAATTAAACAAATAAAGTTTTATTTATAAAAATTCTCTTTTTCTTCGTAAGAGATGCAAGCCAAGGTTTCGATCTCAACTGGATTTTTAGCTGACATTTTGTGATAATTAATTTGTAAATAGAGTACAACAGTGGCGAGCGACTTATTAAATAAAATAAATGGTAAAATAAAACACATAAGGATGGAATATGGAATGAAAACATGTTGGGTATTTTCATTCGTAAGACAAATTAACGAAGCGCACTATACCTTTGTTATGTTGGCTAACGCTTAGCTTAAATGTGTGTGTGATACAGTTAGGCAAAGCGTAGCCGGTCAAGGTCGAGTAATTCGAGAGGCTGCGCTGATCACGTGTTTAATTAGGTCAGCCGTATCGCCTCGCGTACAACGAGGGTGGAGTCATACGCCACCACTTGGGGAGGGGTTAGGACTTCATTATGCTCGTGATCTAGAGACGTGAGGGGGTTAGTCTGGTCCGATTCCTTTATTTTTCAATACACACAACTTCTTTAACCTTAATATGCCATCTTTGCAAATGGTAAAAATAAACATCATCAACACTCTGCGGTAGTCCACTCCTACCCTGATCTTCGGCTTCATGTACCCAATTTCTGCCAGCTGCCCTGCGCAGATCGTCGCACCATCTATGTCGGTGACTTTAGTTCTCTGACGGATTTGTTCATTCCGAATCACTCCGAGCATAGCTCTCTCCGTAGCTCTCTGAGTGAATCTGAGCTTGTGAAGCAGACGGACTGTCAGCGTCCACGGCACATAATAATCTTTAATTAAAAAATCATTCAAACGATACACAATGTGGGGAGCTTAAATATATATTTCTTTCTTCTGTTTTTGCCTTTTCGCTTAGTGTATATAATACAAAAAAATGAAATAAGAGGTGAATAAAATATAATGTGATGTTAGTTCTGAATCGTAACTCCATGTCTCATGCAAGAGTACCGGTATCCAGCACTGTTTTTTTTAATTCGATTGGTACATCGCTGTTCTTCATCTCTTTTGGTGACCAATTTTTTTCTAGTCTGCTTTTACTCGACGCTTATCTTCTTCGTGTTAGTCCTGAAATATTATTTTTATTCCCATATATGTGTATGTTATTATTGGAGTATGTAACTATTGTCTTTTAATTGGGTTACATCGTGTTTCTGGAGCTGTTTCGGCCACACAGAGATCGCCAGGGTGAACCTTTCAAATTAGAAGCGATCTGGTCCAGCATTTACTATACTTTACATGATTTTACGTACTGTTATAACCCGATGTAGTTCCTTTATAATGTCGAATCAGCATCCTACTTATTCCAGTATATTTCCATTGTGTTCTAACTACTCGGTCAGCATTTTTATTTTACTTGTTTTAAATTATTACTTATAAAAGTCAGCTAGATTCTGTTAGTCGCGAAGAGCGGTTTGCTCCGGGAAATTCGGAAATCGGTGCCAGTAAAAGCTATACAATTTATATATTCAAAGCTTCTTTTTTTAAAAGACAAACGGGGTGGCCTCCTAACAGTACGTTGAAATGTGATTAAATGTGTATAAGAAACTTATTCATTAATTTGTAATTAAAATAATCTTTGTTATAGTTTAATGAAGTACATTTTTTCATTTACGAAATTCGCTGAGAGTGCGCAGAAGTTTACTTTGACGTGAAATTTAATGACGGCTCCTTTCCGCGCTGCCGCCGTGAAAACAGAATTAATCTCTGTTTACGTTAAGACTCGGTCAAGCGGGAGTCGAGGGTTACTCCTCAGGGGTCCGTATAAAATATTTTGTTATAAACGTTAATCAATCAAGTTTGAAATTGATCGAGGCCCGCTTTGCCTGGTGCAAAAGCGTGTCGTCATGTTTGCAAAAATATCACACGCTCGCAGAAAACGGCTCATTTCATCCGCACCACCTTTCTTTATGGGATAGGAAAGCAAATAAGTAGGCGTGTCACCTGATGGAATGCAATCAACAACCATAGACATCCGTCGTGCTATAGGCAGTGCAGAAGCGTTACGAAGTTTCGGGAAGCTGAGCTTTTACGCCACTCGTCTATTGATCTAAACCAGTGAGGATCCTGTACGGTGCGTTTTTACCAAAATATCATTCCACGCTTTACAACCCTATAGAACGAGCTATCTCCAGCGGTGTTTCCGAATCGATACGATATTGGAACCTTCAAAAAACAAGCCTATGTATTTTTGGTCAGCAAGGCTCAGCAAATTGGCCAATTATACGTTGCGGGAATACATCACGTGGTCATTTTTCAAAGGTCGACGTAAACGATCTGTTATCATCATCATCATTAAGACATTACAGCCGCGGGTGAGCCTTAGCCTGGTTCAGTAATTTTTTCCAGTCGGATCTTCGTTTAGCTTTTTCCCTCCAGCCCCTCACACCGATTGTTCTTAAGTCGTCCTCGACTCCATCTAGCCATCTGAGCTTAGGCTTTCCACGGCTGCTACGATCATCTGGTTTGCCGTCGAGTAGGCGTCTGGGTACTCTAGCCACGTCTATCCGTACCACGTGCCCAGCCCAACGAAGGCGTCCAATCCTAATGCTCATATAGCTCGTGGTTGTAAAGAGTACGCCATCGCTCATTTTCGACAAACGACCTGTTACTGTATGAAAAATTATCACAAGACCAATAGTGTACCATTGACGAACACCAAAATAATGTGTTCTCGCGGTTGGGCCGTTGGAGCGGGTGACGGCCGGTAGTTAGGAAGGCTTCTCGACGCAGCCTGCGGTCCGCCTGGCGTCGTCCGGCGCCCAAATTACTGCCTTAGTGTGCGAGTTTTGTTTGAAAAGCAATTAACTGCACTTTTCAATCTTTGAAAAGCAATTAACACGTTTCAGCGTGTGCATACACCGGCGGCCGCGTGTGGAGCGCTGCATCACATGTTTCTGTAAATTATGTTTCGCTCCTTTCTTTATGCATATGTCGTTGAAGTCCTCTTAACTCCAACTAAATAACACGGTGTTTTTTTCGAAACCTTGAGCCAAAAATTTTTTGAAAAATATATTTTAATGTTACTATCGGATCATAAAACGCACTTTAATCCATTGTTCTGTATAAAAAGGTGCATCTTATAGTCTGAAAAAAAGGTAATAAAATTTAAATTAATTAAATAGTAAGTAAAAATAAATAAATTATATTTGGTTATATTTCGAAACAAACAATTTTTATTTTTTTATGAGATAGGAAGGCAAACGAGCAAACGAGTCACGTAATGGTAAGCAATCAACGTTGCCCATGCGGTTTCTGCAGCGTCATAGGCAGTGCGGAAGCGTTACCGACCTTTCAGGAAAGTGTCATTATGGCAGTGGGAAGGGAAGGGGTAGAGATGGGGGGAGTAGGAAGGGGAGGGGTAGAGATGGGGGAGTAGGAAGGGGAGGGGTAGAGGGTGTTGGCCCTTCGGAACTCTGCCGCTCACCGTACGAAGCGCAGTAAGTAAGCTACCACTCAGACGCCGGTTTTCTGCGGGAGTAGGGTACTTCCCCGGGCGAGCCGGCCCATGCGTGTTACAGGCAAATATTATGCCATTTTTGACAAAGTATTCGTCTGCAGCGTGGCTCTACCACTATTGAATTTTTTATTTTATATACACCTGTATATTTTATATGCATACATACATATCGTCACGCTGTCTCCCTTAGGGGCAGGCAGAGATAGAGATCTCCATCTGCTACGATCTCAGCATACTTCCCTTGCTTCCTTCACACTCATTATTGTCGTCATGCGAGCTCGTCGGTTAAGGGTACTCTTGACCTGGCCTTACTTAAAAAGTTCAGCAATTTGGTCAAGGTATGTATATTTATAACACAACAATAATATCTACATCATGACCGGGCGAATCTATCGGAGAAAGCCTCTTCCAAAGGGTAGACTTTTGGGTCACTTTACTGCTGCGTATAGTTCGGTGGGCGTCAAAAGCCGAAAGACCAAAACATTTTTTCCTTACTTTTTTCCTTCTTAAACTCCATTCCAACTGTACATTTTTCCAAAGTCAGACATTGTATCTAGTGTTCCATTTGCTTTAAGTACTGCTCTAGGTGACCGAAGTACCAGGTGCCGGCAGCTGCATCACCTGGGTACGACAGCTGCTTCTCACTTGATTATTGATTCTCTTCTTGTTCTTTAATAAGATGTCGACATAGCTAAGTAAGAATCCCGACTGTCCACATGGTAATGTATTTCCGCAAAGTAACCCCTGACTCTATTAATTATTTTAATAAGATGGTCACGCTATCATTAATTTCTCGACGTCACGTTTCCTTGTTGTCAGTTGTTACATGGCACACCCTCCCTCTATCAAAGAAATCAAAGTGATATGCCATTAAAGTTAATGTTGGAAATTTCTAACAACTCAGCCATCTTGTCCCTACATTAACATGTGTGCTGTGTGTACACCATAGTTAGTACACACGGTGTTTAAAATAACTTCGTTAGCGGGCGCACGTCTTTGTTTGCTCCCGCGATGAAAATAACAGGGTGTCGACGTGTGGATTGTTCACGAGACATTTATCGAGGGCGTCTTGTTCTCAAAACAGGTTATTAAGCGTGCATACACTCGGTGATAAGTGTATATTGGGAGGTGCGTGCAAAATTGGAATTCGCTTGGGGTCACTCACCGGCTCGCACTCTCCCCCCCTCCCCCTTCCCTTCCCCCGGCGGTGTCTCGTATCACCACCGAATCAAGCAGCTCACACAACCCGTCTTCTGTAGAGTATCTTATTGTAAGGCGAGCAGGATTTAATGTATCATACTTATTTTATTTTATGGCGACCAATTGCCTCAGTGACGAGGCCCCCCGCCTACGGACTCAATGGTGGCAGGTTTGATCCTCGCTTCGGAATAAATATATGTATGCCCTACAGACATATAGACCTGCCAAACGAACGGACGTTAGCCCACCACGCTTGTCCACATTGGACAAGCGTGGTGGGCTAACGTCCATTCCTCCAGAAAGAAGAGCCCGTGCTCAGCAGTGGGACAAACATATGGGCTGTAGAAAAAGGAAACAGTTCTTTTTTTATTTATTTATATTTGAAAAAAATACACAAACCTATGTACTTATACAGTAATGTACTCGCAAAACTTTTAAGTTTAATGGCGAGACACAAACAATGTCACATAAGTAATACTATACGGATAGAACATTTTAAACCAGTATAAACTATGTTTGAAACAATGACTACTCAACCACAGTTCAACAAGAAGCAACTTCTAGAGTTAGGACTTCAGCACATTTTTACTTAATACCGGATTTGCTCTCAACATTTCAAATTTATTGAACATCTTAGGTACTAGACATTTTGATGATCTTTCTCCTTCAATTTTCTTTTTCACCACATCATCCGTTGCTCATAAGGTCATTTGCTGAGCAGGTGACAGAGAGCATAATTGGCAATAATTGATCATTCTCTTTATTCAAAGAATACCAATATGGGGTTATTAGTGATACCAGTTTTTTTATGGGAAAGAACAGCAATCAAGGAGGTTCGTCACCTGATGGACAGCAATCTACGCCGCCCATATACATCCGCAGCGCCACAGACATTGCAGAAGCCATGCCGGCCTTTAAGATAAGTGTAGGCATGTTTTTTAAGGGTTTCAATGTCGTACCGGGTCGGAATCACCGCTGGAGGTAGCTGGTTTCATAGAAGCGTGGTGAATGGAAAGGGAAAATGTACCATACTGGATTGTCATTCTTCCATATGGTGGGGATAAAACTTTCCTTCTTGCCGAGTTGTACGGTAGTGGAATATAGCGGCCGGAAATATTTAAAAAAAATCCTCGAAGCACAACTCCCTTGGAACAATTGGTAAATGTTTTGTTGGTTTAATATTAATGATGTTTAGTTTTACTTAGTGTGAAGCTTAATACTGATGACTAAAATGGCACTACCAGCATATCCATCACTTCTGTCATCCCTCAAACAGGAGAAGCCTGGAACCCGAAACCGGAATCCCGGAATCAGCCATGTTTTAGGGATGGTAATAATGACAGGCTTATGGAGATTAACTAATGCGAGAAGTTCGTGTTTTTTAGACTTTGAAGGAAACTGTTTTGGGCCATTTTTGAGAATATCTAAAAGTTGATACAAAGAGGAGGCAACGTTGGTCGGTAAAGACGTGTCGGTATATGTCGCGAAGATACTAAGAAGGGTTCGAACTAGATTTTCTAATACATTGGTATTGTTTGTGATTGAAGTAGAGTTAGTATTGTTATTGAGGGCACACATTAAGCCGAGAAGCCAGTAATGGTTTTATGAGTCTGTTTGTCGTACCCTTTGCCTAAAGGAGCACGGGGACGAGGAGTTCGGACTACTGTTTCGCGATACGACCGATGAGGTGAAGAAATTGGAATAGATTGAGAGGTTTTATTAATATTTAAGGAGTATATGGGGGGAGAAAACACTTCCTTCGCTACTCCCGAGGAGGATCTGTTAGCGGGGGGAATACGGGAAGATGCTTCAAAGTACGAAATGCTCTCTTGAGACATAATAATTTTTTATGGACTGTTGGCGAGAAAACACTGGACATTTTTTATTAGTGGTGAAGTGTTTTCCTGAACCATGTTAGCATGAAGCATTGTTTTAAGAAACAACACATGACTCACCAGTATGGGATTGTACACATTTATGGCACCTAGGTTGTGACCTACACTGTGTTTTGATGTGCCCATACCGACAGCAGTTAAGGCACTTGATTGCTGGGAACATGTATGTTTCAACAAGAAGGGACGTGTGGTAGGAGTATATTTTTTCAGGAATCATTTGCCCCCTGAAGGTCAAGACAACAGACTGAGTTGCTACCCAAGTAATTGTTCCTTCATTATTTACTTTTCTGTTTAAACATCTAGCCTTAATGACCTGGCCACAATCATAAGGGAGCTATATCATCTATACGTATAATAATCTATACTATATCATCTATACATATTATATATACGAGAAGCGCGTATATAAGGCGCCGGGTCTGATCATTCGACACGGTTCCCTCAGTGATAATCTTAAGTTGAGGCTATCGCACGCTCGGCATAAAGTAATATTGTAAGTAGATAATGGTGCAATCGAGGGTGATTTATGCTCTAAAATAATGTCGTTAACATTAACAAGGACATGGTTTCTTCACTGTGTACATTATTATATTGTTGCAACAACACGCTTCCTTAATAAATTGTTTGATCGAATGTTTTTAATGTGTGTTATGTAATTTATGAATGTGTCTTTTGTCCTCCGCCGTGCTCACCAAGTCCGTATAGTATAGAAGGGCAATTGGTTCTGAAGTTCTTTATTGCCCATTGTGGTTCAGTTAAAAAAATAGTGGGCAGAAATTCGGGCACTGTTCCCAATGTATTTTACTGAGATAAGTTTAATAATAAAGGATATACAAAACAAGGATGGTCCTTACGCCCTTTATGGTTGGCGGTCCACTACCGCGCGATTCAGTCCCGACTTTCTGGCATGAACAACGTTACTGTAGAACATTTCCACCACCTTCCGTGGCCCCACCGACATCTAGGTCATACGGGCCGAAGCATGGGAAATACGCGCGGTACTTGTGTAGGGCTCTTTCCGCGCGCATTTCTTGACTTTTCTGTTGTTCTGGTCCCTTTTCTCTCTTTATCCGCTCCCCCCTTATGGGGTCGACATTACATTTATGCCTTCGTCGTCGGGCAGTCCTACCAGTGATCACTCCGACCTGCAGCGTCTAACATGCCACGCATGCGAGAACCCTCGTAACGCAGCGAAGTTCTCCGCCGTGCTCACCAAGTTCGTATAGTATACCGGACCAGCCCCAATGCAGCGTATCCCGTCCATCATCTCCCTTCGCAGATCATCATACAGCGGACATTCCCACAGAACGTGGTGAACGTCCTCCTCAGCCATTCCACAGTCGCACATGCTCGATTCACTCAATTTCATCTCGCAGTCTCTTACGGAAGCAACCATGCCCACCGAGGATCTGGGAAACTTGATAGTCCGGTTCCACCCAGCCAGAGCCGAGTCGAACCGTCACGTATGGAAAGAATCTGAACAGTTCCCTACCTTTCTTGGCTGCGTTCAACCGTGCCATTTCACCAGCGCGAATGACCTCCAGGTCAGCGGGGAGGACACCGGCCAGCACCGGCCAGCACCGGCCAGCACCGGCAAGGCAGCCGTGCTGGTCAATTTGTATGCCTTAGTTTGCAGTATGAGCGAGGTCCTCTGGGACCGCAATAAGGCACTGCGCACCGCGCACGAACTGGCTCGCTCATACCAGCAATCAGTAGCATGAGTCAATGTAGCCACATACGTACCTTTATATAAGATCGTGAGCCCACAATTCCTGATGCCCCAGGAGGAGGCCGACACACGCGACATCTTCCCGAAGCATTTACCGGCTCTCTCACCGATGTCAGACGCATGCTGCACAAAGGATAAATCCGCGTCGATCGTCACCCTCAGGACGTTTGCCGACGTCACACTCCCAATCGGGTATGCTCCTAAGCGGATCGTGGAGGGCCGCTGAAGTTTGCCCCCAAAGGTCATCGTTACCGACCCCCCCCCCCTTCTTTGTCTTTACCATTATCATCGGCCACCATGCATTATCGAAGGCTCCTGAGATGTCAAGAAAGATCGCCTGTACGTATTTATCGCCGCTGTTGTTGACGGTGCTGAGTAAGCTTCGCAGAGCCGTAACCGTAGATCTCCCCGGAGAGAATCCGTGCTGGTGCTCTGAGATTCCGCGAGTATGCACAGCGAGGGGCACATCTCAACAATACGCGTTCCAAAATCTTGCCAAGAATCGGGAGGAGCGTTATCGGACGGTACGCTTTGGGGTCGGTGAGAGGCTTGTCGTTGCCTTTTGGCAAGACAATCAGCCGCCCCTTCTTCCATACCTCAGGGAAGGAACCCTCAGTCACACATTTGGCGAACACCGCGTGGAATTCCACGGATGCTGCTACCCACACGTGCCTTATGATCATTGCACTCAGTCTGTCCAGTCCTGGTGCCGTGTTTGGCAGCGCCTTGACTATCGTTCCCAGAACCTGTGTCCCGTGTGACGTCGTCGTCAGGACAGAGCACCCGCATAAGATTGTCCGCGGCCTCCTCCACGCAGCCCGGATACTTCTCGGCGAATTTGACGCCATTGACTACGTTGGCCGGGGGGCGGTACCTCCCGCTGGCCACTCGGTAGGCCTGGCCCCAGGGGTCACTGTTGCCAGACTCCGAAGTAGTTGTGTTGCGTCTCCTCCATCATTCTTCGATATCTTACTCGCGCACGATGAAAGACCTCCCTTGTCGTCTCTTGTGACCTGCCATCCATTCTTCTAGTTATTTGCCCGGCATGTCTGGCAGCACATTGCATCCTGCGCATTCGCCGGATGGTCTCGGGCGTTTATTGCCCAGAGAGTCTCCCGCAGAATGCACCACGAGTTCAGTGAAGTCGTGGGCGAGCGCGGGTGCCGGCTTGTTGAGATTCAGCCGTCCCATTCGCACGTGGGTGGCCTGATGGAAGCGGGTCCAATCGACACTACCTGTAGAACTATATACCGATTTTTAAGCTGCTATTAAATATAAAAGACAGCTGCAGTAATCAACGTTTTTATTTAAAAATATAGAAAATATGGCCGCCACTTCGACACACTCGCAGGCCCCGCTAGTCTACGTTTATCCACTGCTCTATCACTACGTATATCACAGCACTGAGACAGTAAAGATTAAAGTTTACACTTACTCTATGAATCAAAGTTATACCTATGGATATACAAACATTAATAACAACAAAAATATTTTCCCATCGCTACGAAGACATCTGAGAGTTACTCGCTGTCTCCGTAACGCCGCCCGTACACAACAGCAGCGCCACAGATACAAAAGAAAACAAAAAAATTGAACAAATTAATGAAAGCCACTTTAAAGGCCACAGGTTTCATTGAAACCTGCCATACGAAATATATTTTATTTATTTATTATACAGTAGTCCCATGTTCAAGGCAGGGCGCGCGTCGAACGGGACCTATGATGTATTTATCGGATATCGAGTTTATTACGCGAACCACTAAACCGATGGTGACACATCTTTAAATTGCGAACGTGTATTTAGTATTATTATTATTTTTGGGAACCGTTTTTTTTTTAATTTCTGTTGTCAGACCAAATGGAAACTATGTGAAACTGTTTGTTACGTGTTAAACAGGACTGTTAGTCTAGCTGTATATATATTAGTCGCAATGTTTTCGTGCGTTGACACGCTTGCGCCGGGGTAAATGTCTACGTTGTGTACGGGACCGACTGATCTTCTTGCGCTCCGTGAGGAGGGGGGAAGACACTGTTGCGAGTTCAAACGCGCTCAATGCGAGATCACAATGGTTCGAGTCGATAATAAACTTATTTTTTTAACGACCTTTTTTCAGACTCACCAGTGATGCGTGTGATAGTTAAGTTACCTCACTGGATAGTCAAGTGTGACCCACCGGTGGGTCACGCCGGCCTAAACGTGTTAAACGGGAGGTTATTGTAGTATTTGTTGTTCTGCTCTAGAGACATATCACAGTTGTGCGCTTGCGAATGTGAACAGTGGACAGCACGTGGCCGCGGTATTCGTCAATAAACTCGAGCAAGAAGCCGTTGCCTAAGTAGGCGTGTATCACCGCGTAACTGGATGTTGTCAGCGGTGGGCGGCCTGCGTGATAGGCAGCGCAGCGCCTGAACTCCGACGACGGTGGGTGGCCTCAGCAATGGTAAGTGCCGCGCTTGGACTCCGACGGCGGTGGGTGGCCTCAGCAATGGTAAGTGCCGCGCTTGGACTCCGACGGCGGTGGTTGCCTTCAGCGATAGCTAATTGGCACTCCAAGAAGAAAACCGCAGCTAGAACCCTGCAAGTTGACAGCGGTAGGCGGCCTGCGTGATGGTCAAGCCGCAGGTAGAACCCTTCTGTTACATTTGCACCGCAGATAACGTATTGGCGGTGAGCAGGTGACACCCTGGATCGCAGGCGACACCTTCCGTTACACTGCGCTGTGCACCGCAGGTAACACGTGCAGTTAGAATACTGGCAGGTAACATGTGCAGGTAGAATCTGCACCGTAGGTAGAACCTTGGAAGTTATAGATACCTATCGATTACGACTTGGTCTATCAACTTCCATTCTGGTTAACCAGCAACAACTTGTGGAAAGTGTTCAAAACTTACCCTAAAACGAGGTTTAATTCCTGCACTTGTTTTTAAAATAAATACTGAGCGATGGCGCTCTTAAGAGACGTGACGGTTCCCGTTGATATTTCCATAACGGACGAACCATCACTGAGGTGGTGACGATCCTCGGCGCCCGTCCATAACTTCCATAAAAAAAACCCAAGTGGTCCACGAATAGGGTCGAGATAGCACGAAGGCGCGAGCGCCGCGTCCTATCTACCTACTTGAAATCGATGACAGATTGTCACCGCGTTGCTTTGTAACACTTAACGTATGACAAGCAAAAACATTCGATGGCAGACCGTGTTTATGTTACAATAATTCATTAATTATATTATTACATTGTTGTATAATAAAAAACATGTATGAAAAACATGTAACCTTGCATTACAAGTGAATGGAATATCTTTCCATCAGCACGCACTTTGCTTGTTTGTCTTTCTTTCCATTAAAAAAGTGGCGGGGATCACCTACATAAATATCTCAGTGTCCCAGTTGTCGCTTTGAGAATCAATGGTCGCAGATTTAAATCTCGCATTGAGATAAATTAAGATAAAAAAACGTGAACTATTGCAAGCCGTCAAAGTTAGAAAAGTTGCTTACCTGGGTCCTATCATAAGGCATGACAGGTACAATTTGCTGCAACTAATGATGATGATGGGAAAAGTCGCAGACAGGCACGCACGCAGTCGGAATAGCGAGTGCTCCAGAACTGCTGCACCTCGCGAAGGAGGAGCAGAGTGTGCTGAATTAGCTACCAGCCTTCGCAATTCGGAGAGGCACTCTTAGAAAAAGAAGAATTGAGATAAATTGTTTAAAAGTAATGTAATATCTGGATGCCCTGCCAAACTGCCTTGGACAAAACACTTCTCCAAAATAGGGGGGTATATATGAGCTGTATATAAAAATGGGAGACGAAATGTATGGAGGTACGATTAATTTTTTTAATTTTACTGTTGTTCACTGCTTGACTAAGTGATCCGTTAGCGCCGCCATAAAGAAGCAGTCAAATATTCGTTACACCGAGGGCGGTATGAAGCTATTAAAAACAAGTATTGAGTCGAAACACCATTTTAAATTGTCTGAATGGTCCCCGAGCGCCGCTAAAATGCCGCACTCGCAGCGCAATGATAAAATTTAATTACTTGCGCGCTGTAAACCTTTCACTGTACGAATAACTACACGATTAAAGTTCGGGCTAAGGTTTTACGGGCGCCGCGTTTCAGAGACGGCCGCAGATGCGAATAACGGGCCCCCGTCACCCATCGTCCGTCACCCGTCACCCGCCAATTGCCGGTGTCCAATATGTTAAATTATCAAGTCTGACTAAATAAACACAAACCGTCTGTTCGCTCTACCCCGGTGAAGAGTTATTCGGAGGTAGAATTCTTGTGATTGTTTGTGAAATTACTTTTTGTTGTTGTTGTTGTTTTGTGTTCTTTGTTGTACATCAGCCATAAATAAAATCTACAAAAAGAGGACTTGTGAACCTTAAAATTAACGTAGAAGACAAAAACACCCACATTGTTTTTACAATTTAACATTAAATTGAATATGAAAAATGGATATAAGCATATTTTTCAATGACTCACAACGTAATATTAAAAATGTTTGTTCATCATACCAAATTCTTTGAGCAATCTTTCACAATACAGGCTGTTCGGTTATATATATATATACATATATATATATATATATATATATATATATATATATATATATATATATATATATATATGTAAATTAAAATTCACATCTGTCCCCCGCAGGGGTTGGCAGAGACCACAGAGCTCCATCCGCTACCATTCATCGCAGCGAAACGGCTCTCCATTAGTCGCTTTTTGCCCTCGTGAGAATCAGAACGTGACGGGTGGCGAACCACGTCGCCGTCATTTTTCACAAATTAGGTATATTACATTCGTCTTAGTGGGATAGTCATCGCAAATGACAGCAACACTTTGAATTCTACAGTTATAACTTCACCATTTGAACTATTTAATACAATTGTATTCACGACGGCTGCGGTCCCGCGCTCAGCGCCACTCCTCAGACAATACGCGGAGAATAATGAATCTGATCCATTACTTACGTAGATCGTATCTCCGACTTTCATTACGGCTCCAATGGGATCCTCAGCGTGATATTCTTTAAGCAATAAAAGGATTCCGGTTTGATCAGATATCATTTATTGCATACTAGCTGTATTGTTCACATTACACACCGAAACGTGGACGCTGACAGTCCGTCTGCTTCACAAGCTCAGAGAACTATGCTTAGAGTTTCTTTGGTAGATATGTTACGGAATGAACAAATCCGCCAGAGAATTAAAGTTACCGACATAGCCTTTTGAATTAGCAAACTAAAGTGCCAGTGGGCTGGTCACGTTTGTCGGAAATCCGACAATCGTTGGAGCAGACGAGTGCTGGAGTGGAGACCGCGTCTCGGTAAACGTAGTGTGGGACGATCTGCGCAACGTTTTAAATCTTATAATTGAACTTTCCAAAATGCTGCCGGCAATTAATAAAAGCCGGCCACGTAGTTTCCGATAGTATTATAATAGCATTAGGGCTGTCACATAAGTTCGTTCGGTTTTTTAACTTTTATTCAAAGCAAAACACATTCTTAAATAAAAACTTTTATTATAAACTATATCATCCATTATTTTGTATCACTCTGGCCCAACGTTCAGACAATTGCATAATGCCATCACTCCAGAAGGCTTCGTCTTTGCTCTCGAAAAATCTCTCAAGATGAATTTGTATGTCGTCAAAAGATGCGAAGTTTTTCCCTTAAGATAATTTTGTAGTGAGCGGAATGAACGGTAGTCGGGCGGGTTATATGGAAGGTGTGGTAGAATATAGAGGTTTTCATGGGATAACCCTACCAACCTCTGTACGGTGGTTACAGATGTATGTGGTCGCGCATTATTATGGTGAAAACATGATTGTATTCTATTTGTGCAATAATTTGTTTTTGTGCAATAAATTGTCTCTTCAAATTGTCCAGAGTATTTAGTCGAGTTCATAGTCTTATTATTCGGTAGCAGCTTATAGTAGACTAGGCCTTTTACATCCCAGCAAATAAAATTAATCTTTGGTGATGTCTGAGGAGCACTATCTTTGTTAGACCAAGATCTACGATGCACGACATTATTGTATAGTATTCATGTTTCGTCACTAGTACTCATATTCTGAAGAAATAGTTCTTTTTAATGAGCTGATCACAAACAAGCACACGTTGAATCAGCTGGCGCTCATTCAAATCTTGCGGAACCCACACACCATCAGCATGATTGACATAACCTTCAGCGTGGAAGTGTCTTTGAAAAGTACTATGCGACACATTCACGACGTCCGCTATCTCAAGCAGTGTAAAAATGTGGATTTTCGTCCACCACAGACAATATCGTAGCCCTGTCAGTTGTTACAGGCCGCCCGGAGCGCTCACAATCTTTAAGGCTGAATTCTCCGCTTCTGAACCTGGCAAATCACTTTTGTACGCGATCGGTAACTGGAGATGCCCCATAGACATTGTATATTTTTTTCACTGCTTGGGTTGAGTTTTTCTCTTTTCGAAAATATTACAACATAATATGCCGAAAATGCTCATTTTTTCTACTCTTCCATTTTACTATACACGAGGTCACAAACTAAGTAGCAAAATTAAATAAATTTTACACTAAAATATAGCCACAAGTGTACACTACAACTGACGTTACGAAAATATCCCCTCCACCTAAATATTTTCCGTCCAATAGGCGTCAATATCTGCGCTCCGAAATACGAACGAAGTTATGTGACAACACAATAATATATCCTGATGGCAAGTGAATGTTGAGAGGATGCAATAAATCGTGGGGCGGATTCTGTGTGACGCGAAGTTGCCCACTAAATAATATGGAAATGAGGAAAGAGTTGGAGACTTGTGCCAGATGCGGCCGTCTCGCATAAACACGTCCCACGGCGCGCGCTAGGGACGTGTGCACACGTACTTTGTCGTTCTTCATTTATTTAGTTCCCGAACTGGGAACGTGGGGAGCCTCGGAACTGAGTCTGGAAAACTAAAGCGGATCCAAGTGTGGTGCAAGTACATAATGTCCCGTAGTAATGGGTTTTTCGAAGTTCTTAAGCCAAGCCAACTTAAGTGAAAAAGCATTTCCAAGAAAATTCATATCTACTTTTGCGTCAATTTCGCGGATCTAAGCAAAGTAATAATAAGATTGCAGTCAATTAATCAAACATTTAATATTTACCGAAGTATTTATATCATAATGTAAAGAAATCAACATTAGAAGAATTATTGTTTCTCGTTAGTATATTTAGCACCCAATGCGCCGAAAGCGCCGGTTAGAATTAGAATATATCTCGCACCAACCAAATTTCAAAACAGTAAACAAGCTACAAAGATTCTGACTATAAATATTAAAATAGATTTAAATGTAAAACAATTATTAAAATATAATATAGCTTAATATTTAAAATACATATTAATGTGAATATTATATGACTGTAGATATTTTTTTTTTCACAAATTATAATCATCATATAAAAACAAGGTTTGTCTTTTGTATAAAATAATTAAATAATGACATTAATTCTAAAACCCTCATATATACTAACTATTATTATGATGTTTAGTATATACATGGCTCTAGAAAGAATTCATAAGATAATAAGAACTGATTCAGTAGATACATCTTTGACTACATATACGCATCTAATGATTTTGTTATTTATATTGACGAGATTTTATTCTTTATAAACATATATAATACAGGAGTGTTTATTATTTTATCACAATTATAATTTAATATTAACACCTATTAATGGCGTCCATTTTAGTTTTAACTAGAGCTGCATTACATTAACTAGAGCTGCATAACATTGGTCCTTCGTGCCGGATGTGCGAAATCAAGTTTAAACAGTTATTTGTTCTCTACGTTATTACAAATTGGCGAAGTAACGACTCATGTCATTAATCTGTTTTCGTTTCATACGCTAACGCTCCAAAGTTCTTGATTGTGTTTTTATGAGTGAAGTTACGCATCTCCACCTAATGGGCTGACTTGTCAACACTTGTTATACGTAAGGCGTCGTCACACCCACGCACCCATTGTTCCTACCGCCTTCGCGACAAATACAAATGTGAACATCTATCTTATACCGTGCCAGGACCGTGGCTACGGGCAAGCTTAGTCGCAAGCATGCCGACCATCCCGGGATCGGACTCCCCCGGGTACTATAGTGCCTCACCTCAGCATGCGGGGCTCTGCTGGGGCTGACCTTCATCCTTACTTGCCTCTCATGGGATTCACTATGATGAATTTCAATAAACCTAATTTGTTTCAAAATCACGGCGACGTAGTTCGCCACCCGTTACGTCCTGATTCCCACGAGGGCGAGAAGCGAGGAGAACCGTTTCGCTATGATGAATATGAGAGGAAGGATGGATGAGTGTGGAAGAAGCAAGGAAGGTGTGCCGGGATCGTAGTGGATGGTGATCTGTGGTCTCTGCCTACCCCTACGGGAAACAGGCGTGGTAATATGTATGTAACATGTGACTTAAACACAAAATTACAATATTCAAAAACTGCAATACTTTGGTCTTTGAGCTATTTCGCTGCGGTGAGGCCGAGGCAATGAGCTGCGAAATCGGCCAGATTTATATCGAAGCTCACAAACGGCGGGCCATCGTATTATATTAAACGAGGAAGACTACGAGATGGAGCATCCGATGCGGCGCCCCAATAACTACTTGAACAGGATTCACCGTGTGTGTGTGTGAATTTCAATAATATTGCCGTATATTTCAGACTGTACTCTGCACTGAACGATGAGTCGTATCTGAAATTTATAAGATGCTTTTAGAAAAATATATTTTAATGTTCGTTTCGGATAATAAGACGCACGCATAAGACGCACTTTACATTTGATTGCATTGTTCTGTGTAAAAAGGGTCATCTTATAGTCCGAAAATTAAGGTACTTTTACAGATTTATTAAAGTAATTTAAATAAATCACACACGATCCAAGCCAAACCTAATAAGTAGGCATCGATGATGCACAAGCAAGTAGGTAAATCGGAGATTCTCTCGCTTGTCTTGTGTGCCCGCAGGCAGTAGGTTGAACTATGAACTGAAGATATAAATAAAACTCCAAGTTTGGTTCAGTAGCAAGATGTTTTTGTTCGTCTGGATCGTAGATGTTGATGCTGGTAGCCTGTTAGGCTTTTACAGCTTTATCGTATACAGTACCCGAGGACTAGGGGCCCTCGGGACTAGGGGCCCTCGGGGATGTTTTTGTTGGCAACCAATTTTTGATTATATAGTTTCGTTAAAACAAGCCGCTAGCATGTTTCAACAACTATCAGCGACATCTGTGGCCCGCCGACAAAACTAATAACATTGCTCGTAGGCGCTTTTCTTTATTTAATTAGACAATTGAGAACAGACATGATTACATAGTAAAATGTAATGTCATACTGAGACTAACAGCGTGGCTGAGTCAGCTAAATTGTAGCGGGTTTACATTGGTTGCGCCGCGCATAAGTTCATTAGTCCCACACCGAGACTGGGGCGCGTTGCTATTAAGAAAATTAGAATGTTTGTGTGTGTGTGTGTGTGTGTGTGTGTGTGTGTGTATGTGTGTGTGACGCTAACGAAGCGAACTGCTATATGGTGAAATACAATAATTAGAATATAACATTTTAATTTTGTGTACAGTTTGCTACTAAAATTTAAAGCTACAAGCACAAAAGAATTTATTAAATTGCTTATTTGGCACAAATAACCAATTACAGTCCTAGAAAATATATGAAGTCGTAGAAAAGTGTTCATACATAGTATGAATACTTACCAACTCCGCTGGCTCAGTGACCCAAAGTGGATATAAGCCTCCAAAACGAGAGTCTTCCATCTTTCCCTGTCCTGCATTAATTCTTGCCAACTTCTGGTTTGGGGTTCATGTAGGTCATCTATCTATCTACCTAATCTTTCCAGCGATATCTGGGTCAACTTACTGGTCTTCGACCATTTGGGCGACACGAATACACTATCTTGCACACGCCGCTCCTCGGCCATTTGCTCAAGGTGACCGATCCAACGAAGAAGATGTGTGATCTGAACTTCGTAGCGGATAAAGATCGGTGATCTCTGCGTACCCCTACGAGAAACAGGCGTGACGATATGTATGCATGTATTTGAAAGTAACTGATTACTGTATAAAAGAAAGGTCGTGACAAAAGTGTAGAAAGGGATGCTTAGATGATTTGGGCACATAGAGAGGAGGATGAAAAACGACTGACCAAATAAATGTACTTTGCGGATATGGGTGGAAGGGTCGGTAGAGGAAGACCAAGAAAAACATACCTTGACCAAATTGCCGTAGTTTTTAAGAAAGGTTTGGTTTAGAGCACCCTTAACTGACGGACTTGTGTGAAGAGAGTGATGAGGAAGCAAGGAAAGAGATCGTAGCAGATGGAGATCTGTGGTTTCTGCCTACCCCTACGGGAGACAGGCGTGATGATATGTACATATACGTATGTGCTGATTACTTTATAGGACATGTTTTCTCCACATCGTTGCGTATATCATCTGATACATACTATTAGAGCCTATTCTAATATCCGCCGCCAGTCTTGTTGGAGCGAAAACTTCAGTTAACTTACTTAACAAAGTTAAGCACAATTTGGCAAACTGTTACGGGGCGGAACTATTCACGGGATGGGGTCGTATCAGTGGCTGCGCTACCTCCCCCTCACCCCTCACCCCGCTCCCCAACACTTCCTCCCAAAGTGTTATTATTATTATTCGCATAATTTACTCACCAACTTTTGTTTCCCTCATGATTACAATCTTCATATTTTGCGGTTTAATACAGAAAGAAAACTGTAATATTTATAAATTACAACCAGAACATTGTTTCGTGCCTTTCTTTAGATGGGAAAATGTTATTCAAACTTTCTACCTTAACATGATTTATGGTTATGATCATGTATGGAATATAAGGAAGCATAAAATTATACAAAATCAAAAGCGGCCATAAGCAGTAGATCGGAAATAAGTAATAGTGTTTACCTGTATATAGTCGTAAATCCAATAGTGCTTACCTGTATATTGTCGTAAATCCAATAGTGCTTACCTGTATATTGTCGTAAACTCAATAGTGTTTACTTATATATGGTCGTAAATCCAATAGTGCTTACCTGTATATTGTCGTAAAGTCAATAGTGTTTACTTATATATGGTCGTAAATCCAATAGTGCTTACCTGTATATTGTCGTAAACTCAATCTTTAGCGGCGAAGCAGTTTAGTATGTTTTTATAGAAGAACATGCAGCTCAAGTGGTGATAAATCAGCGGCGCCCATAGTTTTTTTAATTTCTTAACCTAAATAATAAATTTAATCTCCGTCGCTTGAATGGCTGGTGTTCACTTCGATCGTCATGGACGGTGCAATTGTAAAACGATCTACCTGCAGTGTTCCCAAACAAGTACGATATACCATGAGGACATTCAAGAGACGAGTTTGTGTCCACGAAAAGCCGGCAATGCGTTTTTGACGCCTCCTCTCTGTCGCGGTTGTCTATGGGCGGGTGATGGTGATCACTCACCAACAGGTTACCTGCATACTCGTTCGCCTGCTATGCTAAATGAAAAAGGGACCGATGTCCAACGGTTAATTGAATTAAGGTACTCATTTGAAATAATACGTGTTTAATTCGTAAAGTTAGCGATTTAAATGTGTTTCTACCGTCTGAAACCCCACAGTGACCCTCTCGACTCAACTCGTTGGGACCGCGGGAGCGCTTGGAAGCGCTTTAACGCAAGTTGAACATTAAAATAGTAACACAACGGCAAACGTCGCGTGTAAACATGGCGTACGTAAGATTGTATGAACAACGGGCACCCGAAAGTTCGCACAACTATTCCAGCGGGGGCTTAATGAAGTGGTTGGCGCGCTGAAACGCCTTCCCCACTCCCCGCCGGAGTGATTAGTACACTTCCGACGGCTCAATTGTTAACTGTATGCCCGCTCCCGGCGGCCGGCGGCGCGGTGGTTGACACGCCGTTCATATACAGGGTGTTTGGTGGCAGAATTAGGTTATATAGCTCATGAAATCAGTGAATGTATGCTCACTGATTATTTTCTACCTATATTGAAAGAATGTCCTGCCTTCACTCTACGCACACGGTTTCAACAAGATGGAGTCATGTCTGACACTGCTAGACCATGGAGTGTCTTCGTGTGCTTACTTATTATTTTTTGTGAATGTTGAGAGAACATTGTCGTCACTTCACGCACACGGTTTCAACAAGGTGGTGCCATGTCTCACACTGCTAAACGTCTTTGTAACTTCTTTCTTTTTTTATGGGACAGGATAGGCAGACGAGCAGGCGTATCACCTGATATAAAGCAAGCAATGCCGCCCATAAACATCCGCAGTATCACAGGCAGTACAGGAACGTGGCCGGCCTTTATGGAAACTGCCATTATGGGAGCGAGGAAGGGGAGGGAGAGGAGCCGCTCACCGTACGAAGCGCGGTGGCTAAGCTACCACTCAGACGCCGGTTTTCTGCGGGAGTGTGGTACTTCCCCGGATTATCCCCTTTTCCCGGATAGTCAAGTTTTACTTAGCTAAGCTCCGCGACAAGCAAAACAATAACAAAAACAAATGACTTTTCGGTTCTCTTCTGTAGAGTCCACTATACCCGAAGATGCCTCGTGTTGGGGCAAAACACGTGTCGTTTACAAGGTGGAAAAGTGGTAGTGTGTGTTTGGTGTTGTGTATGGTGGTTGGTGGGTGGAGAGTTGATAGCCGATTTTCAGTAAGTTTTTGGTTTAAGTTCCAAATAAATCCACTTCATCCAGCAGGAAAACACACATTATTAATTTTCTGTTATTGTTTTGCTTGTCGCGGATCTTAGCTAAGTAAAACTTTTGACTGTCCATATAGTGATGGATTTCCGCAAAGTAACGCCTGACTCCATTAATAATCCTTTCAGCCATATTCCATGGCCACCCAGATCGAGACTTTTCTCCGTAAAATCAATGAAACCGGAAACCATCTGAGACCTAAAAGAAAATATCTTCCGCGAAGTTAACGGCATCCCGACGTCACTATTTCAGCGAGTGGCACAAAATATTTTAGCTAGATTCTAAAAGTGTGCCTAACGCGACGTGGTGGTCATCATTCAAAAGTTATTTTTAAAAAATACAATCCGTGCTTCTTTTCTTTGTAAAAGTTTAATATTATTATTTATGCCTTTTTTTAGTCATCGAACACCCTGTAGTCGGAATGTGCCGTGTTATTTGCTAATATGGCAAACTCAAGTAACACCGTACCTCAACATAAGATTAAACAATTGTCTGTGTGCCGAACATTTATTGATAATTATTTTTTATTTATTTTACATTACTCTCCTCATGCAAGCCCACTGGTTAAGGATACTCTTGACCTGGCCCTCTTGACCTGACCCTACCAATACTTCCATCAACATTTGCAACGTAAATTTCTTTTGCCAGTCGTCCTTCATCCATCCTCTCTATGTGCCTAAAGCATCTAAGCGTCCCTTTCTCAACTTCTTCTAGTAATATTTATAAGGATTATATTATATTTAATATTATAACTGACATGAACCATCTTGCAATTTCAATCTATCATGTTTCACTTAAAATTAAGCTTCTCAATTCGGAATTGTAATCTCTTATAACTGGACATGAGCATTATGGATAGACAAATTATTTAAATGCATACTACCCATTCAATATTCAATATCAGCCCGCGCCAGTCCACTGCTGGACATAGGCCTCACCCAAGGCGCGCCACCTAGCCCGATCTTCGGTTATACACATCCAGTCTCTGCCAGCCGCCTTGCGCAGATCGTCGCTCCATCTAGCAGGAGGGCGTCCCGTCCCACACTACGTTTGCCGAGTCGCGGTCTCCACTCCAGCATTCGTCTATTTTCCAACGATTGTCGGTTCTCCGACAAACGTGTCCAACTCATTGCCACTTCAGTCTGCTAACTTGAAGAGCTATGTCGGTGACTTTGGTTCTCCGGCGAATTTCTTCATTTCGAATTCTGTCCACCAGAGAAACTCCGAGCATAGCTCTCTCCATAGTTCTCTGAGCGACTTTGAGCTTTAAATACTGTTATATATTTACCTACCCATAAATACTGTTATATATTTTTTAGTTAATAAAGATTGTGATATTATTTATTGTCATTCATTAAAAAAAATATATCAATCTTATTGGTTGTTTTGTTGAGCCTTTTAGTTCATTATACCTCATATCATAATCATAATAAATACGAATGCAGTTTTCATTTTCTTATAGCGTAACAAGTTTTGAGTGATGGTTGAATTTAATTGTCTGCATGTTTCAGACGGCTGTAGCGTTCCAACATATTATTATAATTTGACGAACACTGAGTTAGTATTGCATTGTGTTCAATGTAAATTTGTTTCTTAAATGCATTAATTTTCATCGAGGGTTACTACGAAACTCGCGTTGAGACAGTTGCCGGTGTTGATTGAGATGCGAAATGCAAATGACAGTATTTAAACGCGTCGCGAAGCCGGGCGAAGGCGTCGGGCCAACGTTGCACCTGAACTGAAATTACAGGTTAACATTATTCGAAGTGAACTCTGAAAGACTTGGTGCGATCCGCGCGGTACATTTTGCGCGTTGACACTATTCAGGGATCACATATACAAGGAGTAGAATTTTATTTATTCATATTGTGTAGTTTTTGGTACGAACGGGCTTAGTGCCGGAAGGCATTTTCTGCCAGTCAAGCATAATAATAAATATACAAATGTGTAAAAATAATGAGTTGATTAAATAAATACATATGTATGGCTATATAGAGATAGATAGATGTATTCTTTATTGTACACCAAAAACGAAGTTATTCAATTATTGGTTGTAATGTTTATATACAAATGACGTTCTTGTCGCTATAGCGATTTCTTCCACACAACCGTGTCCGGTCACAGTGTTAAAAAGATAATTTGATGTAGGTTAGTGATACATTATCGTTATAATGATAGAAAATAAATTCTTAAATAAAGATAATAGCCATAAGCAAATGCATAAGTATATACATACGTACACACTCACATATACACACACACACATATAATACAAATATACACACATATTTATAGGTTAGTAGTATATAGATTTTATAAAAAAATATTCTACATATAAATACGCACATTAACACACACAATATACATGTACATACATATGTATGTGTGTATAGTGATGACGGGGAAGATAAGTAGACAGAGATTTAAAATAAGTCTTCAAGTTTAACTTTAAAGCCAGGTTTGCTTTAAAAGTAAAATTGAATACGTAGGGGGATTTTTTTATAATACATTTTTTATATAGACAAGGGGGATTTGTTAAATCAAGAAAGCATTATCCGAAGTTTTAATGTGTATAAATACATAAACACCTAGACTCGGTATACATATACTCATGTTGATCTTACTAATATCTTCTTGCGTTGCCAATAAAAACAAAGAAGCCGTGATGTAAATTGGTTAGATTGTTACGAGACCTCGAGTTCACCTTCTCGAGTGGGTGTCGGAAACAGGCTTGTGATGGCCGCGATATACACACGGGGAATGGGTTAGTGGACCGTTAACAGAACAAAGCTCGGGATGCAGGGGTTTGGTAGGTCGGTCAGTCTACACAAATCGTCTACACACGGTCTACACGCTATCATGATTAACATTTCTATTATATACAATTTTTCATATAATGTATCTAAAATTTCTTTCGTCCATTTCGAAATAAAAATCAACACATTACTGGAAATAAAAAATACGATAAAACTCTACGACGACGGATTGGTTTAGTGGCGCAGCCCTCTGCCCGCGGAGTCAATGGTCGCGGGTTCGATCCCCGCATCGGAATAAATAATGTATGGATTTATAAATATTTATTCCAAATCTGGTAACCCCCCCAATCCGCTTTACCTATCCTGCCCTTTCCATTCTTCTCTATCCTCTTCCCTTCCTTCCCGCTAATCTAAAATACTGAAACAATATTGTTATAGAACAAACTTTATACTTTGGTTCCGTGTTGGAAAATGAGCGATGGCGTACACTTTACAATCACGAGCTTTATGAGCTGTACAATGAGTCAAACGTCATCAAAACCATTATAATTGGAAACCTACGTTGGGCTGGGCACGTAATGTGGATGAACGAGGCTAGAGTACCCAAACGTCTACTAGATGGAGTCGAGGACGACGTAAAGGCAATCAGTGTGAGAGGCTGGAGAGAAAAAGCCAAACTAAGATCCGAGTGGAAAAATTTACTGAACCAGGCTAAGTCCCAGCCGCGGCTGTAATGCCTTGATGATGAAATTTTATACTTTCGTTTTCAACAATTTACAGCCGTAATGTGTATAGACGCTCCACTTCTGGGCATGGGCTGGGGCCCATCTCATAACCCCGCTAATCCACACTGTAAAATTGGTTTAATGTCCGTTCTTCTAGAAATGGAGAGGTCTGTGCTCAGCAGTGGGACATATATGGGCTGTTAAACAAAAATACATATTATTTATTATTATTTATTAACCCGCTAGTATTGCGCTCGTAAGCGGAGCCCCTGAGCCAATTACATTTCTTTGATGGCAATTAGTTAAAACTATTATGCCAGTGCCAAGTAAAATGGAATAATATCAAATCTCTTGAAATGTCTAGTCGCTAGTAGCTTGTCACGTTACGTGTTGATAAAATAGTGGCTATTCTACCAAAACCCTCTATGGACTTTTTCAGTCAACCTAAAAAGTCACGATTCATACATTTATTTCATATCACTTCACTTATACGCCTTGATCGAACTATATTGTATAATACGCCAACACAATTAAACAATATAACTGATAATAAATAATATAGGATTATGAAAATGAAATAAAAACACAACGTCACTGATGTAAGTTGGCGGGAAAAGTCCCTGAGCCAGTTGGTCGAAATAAACGATACGTTTTTATTAATTCACTACGTACTATTTATAATTCAGTATCACAATTTGTCACGAACCGCGTATGGACTTCAAATCTTGCGCCGCAAGTGGACTTGGATAGGCCATATCCTCCGAAGGAATCCTGATCACATTCCTAGACAGGCGCTAGAATGAACTCCTAAAGGGAAAAGGAAGGGAGGCCGACCCAAACACACCTGGAAGCGCTCCGTAGCGGCCGAGATGAAATCCATCGGGTTGACGTGGCCTGAAGTGAAGCGCGTCGCTCAAGACCGATCCCAATGGAGAAGCACTGTGGACGCCCTCTGCCCCACCTCGAGGACATAGGATCATAAGAAAAAGAAGATCACAATTTGTAACTTGTAATTTTAATTACAGCGCGCTTACCGCGCAACATTTTTGTCTTTTTTTTGTTTTAAACCTAAAACATCGGACTCAGAGATTATTGACATATTTAAAAAAATAGTTAAATTTAATAACGCTTCACAGTTAGCGTTACGACATACGACGACCGCGACGTTGAACCACCAGATATACTCGAGTGTTCTTGGAAACTAGTTTAATTAAAAAGTTGTATCTAGCGCGCAACGGCCTCTGTGCCCTCTGAAGGCCAAAAGCATTTCTCTGCTGAAATTTGTTCAGAAACTTGGTATTTCTCTGCTGAAATTTGTTCAGAAACGCTTCTAACTTGTATACGGCCTTTTCTAAAAATCTACTGGAATATAAGTTGTTACTGGCAAATTATATGCTCGTTAGGTTAAAGTTATGAAGAGTTGAAAGTTAATTTTTCGCCAAAACTATATTTATAAAAGGAAAGGTTCGCTTGGGTATAAATACGAGGTTATTTTAACTATATCTTACAAGTGTAACGTCATCGTAACTATTCGGTTTCAGTTCGATAAGCACCTGGAGCAAAAAGATCGACGCCTTCTCTAATCTTCCACGCTTTCTTCCTTCTTTCATTTTCGTTGTCCTATATCTTTTTTCAAAGTGATCAGCGCATTCGCAGTGTCCTTGTGATCGTAATTCATGAGCAGATTCTAAAATATAAAAAAAAATATTATTATTATTATATCTTCACGCCTATCCCCCGCAGGGGTTGGCAGAGACCACAGAGCTCCATCCGCTGCCATTCATCGCAGCGAAACGGCTCGTTATTGGTCGCTTTTCGCCCTCGTGAGAATCAGGACGTGACGGGTGGCGAACCACGTCGCCGTCATTTTTCGACAAATTAGGTATATTAAATAAGTGTTAGTGAATCCCACGAGCCGCAAGGGAGGATGGAGGTCAGCCCCAGCAGAGCCCTGCATGCTGAGGTAAGGCACCATAGTCCCTGAGGGAGCCCGACCCCGGGACGATCGGCACGCTTGCGACTAGGCTCGCCCCTAGCCACGAATCCATTGGCACGGCAGACCGTGGAATGGCGGAGAGGAAGGGAAAGGATAGAGAAGAAAGGAAGGGGCAGGAAAGGAAATGCGGATTGGGGGGGTTACCAGACGCAGAATAAACATTTATAAATCCATATAAATATATATATAAAAAATAAATAACAAAGAAATTGGGTTTATAAAATATAGAACAGAAATCGAAAAAACTTTATGACACTTTTTGACAATAACTAAAATGAACCTTAATAATATTTTAATATACAAATAAACAAAACAAAAAGGAAATAATTTTAATCTCACAAGTGTCATAAAATGGTTCTTGCTCAGTATATGCCGGGCGTTCTATTGTAGCACCTGGTGCTGATTTTCAGCAATAACCAACGTGGTCAGATCGCGGGCCACAGTAACGATATATGACATATACGATACAGTAAAACAGAATATAGTTTTCCCGGTCTCTCTTTTGTAATATATAATGACTTGTGTCATGTTCCTATGTCCCCCATGTGGGGGAGGGCATCCACAGTACTCCGCCATCGCGTTCTGTCTTGATCTACGCGCTTTCTTTCGCTCTAGGTCATGTCTATCAAAAAACATATGTATATAATGAGAACTTTGTAATTTATGAAACAATGCAAGTACACAAAGACAAATATTTCAGTCGGTTAATATCATATAATCCGGTAACAGAAAATATTTGAACAACTAATCAAGTAATTTATTTGGGTGTGTTTGTTCGTGTTCGGCGAAGGATGCTCCGAAACCAGCTCAGCTGGCATTATGATAATCCTTTTACAGCTCCGCTGTGTTCGCTGTGCTGTAACAATGAGCAACGAAAGCGGATTCCAGAAGATCACAGGAGAACGGCTGGGAGCGGACGCTTTATCTGATCGGTTTTAAATCTTTGTATTATTCTTCGAGTTATCGCCTGATATTTCCGTTCAATGCTTGAATTTTTGAATATTTAAAATTACAGTTGATAAAAAATTGTTTGAATTAATCGTTCAAACTTTAAGTTTATTTAAAATTTCGTCTTGAAGCAAGAAATTTCCCGAACATATTTAACATACATACCAATCGTCACGTCTGTTTCCCGTAGGGGCAAGCAGAGACCACAGATCTCTATGTGCTACGATTTCAACATACTTTCTTTGCTTCGTCCACTCTCATTATTCTCCTCATGCAAGCCCGCCGGTTAAGGATACTCTTGACCTGGCTTTTCTTAAAAACTTCGGCACTTTGGTCAAGGTATGTTATCCGTGATCTTCTCCTACCGATTCTTCCGTCCATATTCGCAACGTACATTTCTTTTGCCAGTCGTCTTTCATCCATCCTCTCTATGTGTATCTAACGTACTTAAGTTTCTTAAAATTCAACTCAATCCTATAGGTTTTAATGTCAACTTACGATAGACCAAAGCGGTTGCAACGAACAGCTCCTAGTCCTTCAATTATTGCCAGGGCTCACATGTCGCAAGTAACTAACATGACGATTCATGTTTCATTCATGACGATTGTTCAGCCGCCAATTCTGGTGGTGAGCGTTGCGATTGTGGGCAAACGAGCAGGCGTGTCACCTGATGGAAACCAATCAACGCCGCCGATGGACGTCAGCACTGCCATAGGCATTGCGAAGGCGTTGCCGGCCTTTGCTGAATGTGTTGGTTTGTTTTATGAAGGTTCCAATGTCGCATCAGTTCAGAAACAATGTTCGGAGTTCGGAGGTATCTGGATGCGTGGAAAAATTTTGAGAAAAACGTACGGTACAGGTTTGCCTTTCATCTAGATGATGGGGATATAACTTTTGTTGTGTGTTTCGATTTGTACGTTATTAGAATTTGGCGGTAAAAACTGTTCCGAACAGTTCCTCGGAGAACTCTTCGTGGAAAATCTTCTACCTTGGAAGAGGTCCATGCCCAGCTGTGAACTACAAAAAGTTGAGATACTGATGACTAGCTGACCTACGTAGGACTTAGAATCAAATTAAGTTGTTATTTGCACAAAAAAATGAAATAATTTAAGGTTTTATGATTTAAACTATAATAAGTTATAGACAGATAAAAATGTCTGCCACATTTGGTGTAAGTGGCAGCAAGACTTTTTCATTAGGCCCCGCAGAGTGACTCGCTCCAGAGACGTCCAGGTTACGTGACTGGAATCCTACAGGAACACTCTTCTACAGGAGCACTCGGAAAGTGTTTTAACATTTCTGAGGTGTTAATAAAAATACAAGAACGTTGTTGTTACGACATTTTTTAAAATTGTAAATCGTGTACAATTTTCCTCGGTGGAAGATATTCTGCACTTGCAGGAAAATAATATAATAGTAAGTGAAGCAAGCTAGCATCATGGCGCAGCGATTAAGGATAGGAATACGGTTTCGTTTTTTTTAACAGCCCACATATGTCCCACTGCTGAGCACGGGTCTCTCCAATTCTGGAGGAATGGACGTTAAAACCCACCACACTTGTCCAAAGCGGATTGGTGGGGTTACCATACTCGGAATAAATATTTGTAATCTATACATATATTTATTCCGATGCGAGGATCGAACCTGCGAACATTGACTCCGCAGGCGGAAGGCCCCGCCACTGAAAGGATTCATTACAAACATATTTATATGGGCTATAATTATTGACTGAGTGTTTGCGCACAGAATGGTTATTATTTTATATATACATACAGCTGTCTATGAGTGGCGTTGACTGCTTTCCATCACGCCTGCTCATTTGCTTTCCTATCACTTGAAAAAAAAAACACACTTTTTCTGAAAAGTTCACCTTATAAATAGCGCCGCGAAGCGAACTTAACCAGCATTAACTTAATCCCTCCGCACGCTGAACGGCCGTATTCCTAGTTGGAGCACGTAGAGCGAGTTTATGGGATCAGCGTGAATGGGGCGTTCATCCCGTTCATCCCGTTCATCCCTATCGATAGTTACTGCACGAGTATTCCCGTATGTTAGCCATCGCGGCATCAACGACACGCCTTTATTTATTTGAGCACTACACACAATTTATTTTTCTACAACCTACATATGGTGATAGATGTATTAGAAGAACAATATTCTCGCCGCTGATAGCATACGAGGTGGACAGGCTTTATCAAAGCTTCTATCAATTGTTCCATTACCTTATTAATGGAGTCAGGCGTTACTTTGCGGAAATCCATCGCTATATGGACAGTCAAAAGTTTTACTTAGCTAAGATCCGCGACAAGCAAAACAATAACAGAAAATTAATAATGTGTGTTTTTCCGTTGGGTTTAGTGGATTTATTTGGAACCTAAACCAAAAACTTACCGAAAATCGGCCACCAACCACTACACACAACGCCAACTACTACTTTTCGGTTGTCTTCCGTAGAGTCTACTATACCTGAAGATGCCTCGTGTTGGGGCGAAACACGTGTCGTGTACAAGATGGAAAAGTGATAGTGTGTGTTTGGCGTTGTGTGTAGTGGTTGGTGGGTGGAGGGTTGGTGGCCGATTTTCGGTAAGTTTTTGGTTTAGGTTCCAAATAAATCCACTAAACCCAACGGAAAAACACACATTATTAATTTTCTGTTATTGTTTTGCTTGTCGCGGATCTTAGCTAAGTAAAACTTTTGACTGTCCATATGTTCCATTACCGTCTGCACATGCAGTGCTACGGATAGAAAGAGATGAGAAGCCTCACTTAAGCTGCTACCAACTTATTACACCATCCATGACACGATATGTCCCTTGTGTCTCTTTATTTTTTGCAACATTAGACGTTAATCTACCACGCTTGTCCACGACGGATTGGTTGAGTATCTTGACATTGAATACAGTGGTATTTATATTCGATTCCGTTTCCATTAATATCCCGTATTAGATTCCCGAATAATACAATAGTATTTGGGAATCGAATACGAGACCATTTACTCTGCATGCGGTAGCTACGCTACTGAGGCGAAAAGGTCGTACACACATAATATTGTATAATGAATAAAAATTGATCCAGAAGTTTCATTATACAGAATAAGTTATACCTTTTGGATACTAAGAATATATTGGAGGAATCTCCGCAATATGGTGTGCTGATACCACTTTGTATACTCGTAGTAGGTAGACTCTGTGAATGGAATTACTGATCAACATTTGGACGCCCATCTGACCAAGTTAGGTTTAGTTGTGCACGGCTAGGATCGTGAGAAGGTTTCTGTCTTTGGATCCATCGTTGGCTCGCTTTATTCTGCCACAAAGGATCAATAAATCTAATAATAATAATATATTTGTAGTTTGTTCCTATAGCAATAATATAGATATTGAGTGACAAATGTGTAAATCGACCAATTGGTTCAGTGGCGGGGCCCTCCGCCCGCGAAGTCAATGGTCGCGAGTTCTATCCCCGCATCAGAATAATATTGACAGAATAAAACAAATATTGTATTGCCTACAGATATTACTTCCGAGTCTGGTAACCCTGCCAATCCGAATTGGACAAGCGTGGTGGGTTAACGTCCGTTCCTCCAGCAGTGAGACATATATGGGCTGTTAAAAATGTGTAAATCAAGGAGAATAATTATTATAATAAATGAGCAAATAGTTCTTGTTATGGAAAAATACGTTCAACATCAATAGTAACGATCGAACCCACGATCTAATGGTAGGCGGCAAAAACTAGACGCAAGCAATACTTTGAATTCAGCTGCTGTTTGAGATATTTCAGGTCTAATTTTTCGAAGAAATTCAATTTTTCAAAAATAAACACGGAACAACAATTGATATAGTAAAGTAAATTTACTTAGGTCGGATAAGTGTTTTCGCGCCAAAACGCTACCAGATGGGCCCTTACTAATTTACAATTCAACACTAAGCAAATTTCAACTCAAACCCATTGAGATACGTAACACATTTAGCTATCAAGCTGCATCTAAACTGTCGACGTTTAGATTGCAAATTAATCCTTGTCTCCAGTCCTCATACTGGGGGCCTCCTTCACGCAAGGCCTTCGCCAAAGTTGTAGAGACCTCTGGGTTAACAATGACATTGTAATGAAGTGCCACGTTCATATACAAATGCTTTTAGGGAGCTGCGGTCGACGCTAACACGATCTTCTTTCTTCTGCAGCATTCTGTAGAATGACGGTCGCCTTAGATTGCTGTTTTCCTATACACGTCTACATACTAGAACTTAATCCTTTGGAGGTTTGTTATTTTGATTTGTAAGGTACTTTTGTTATGTATGATTTCTTAGACGGTACGTTGCGGAAATCCATTACTATTTAGACAGTGAGAACTTTTACTTAGCTAAGCTTAATAGTGGTTGGGAAGTGCAGAATTGCTGACGGCCATTTTTTCGTAGAGGAATTTTGGCTGGTTTTAGTCTAAACAATTCTTCGAAGCAGTGAGTAAAACTACTTCTGTAACTACTTATTGTATCGAGTCAATATATGGAGGAGAACGAATAGTTCCGACAACTATTTGTTCGGCGCTAAATTAACTTCACTTCCCCAACCTCCCCCCGCCCCCGCCCCCGCCCCCTACCCCACCACGACAAACAAACAAACACGCCGAGCCTTTCGGCTACAGTCATTACACTGTACACAACAACTCAACGATTAACGATTTGGTTTATGTTTGTCTTTCTTCTTGTCAATTTTTCCGTTGTGTTTTTCACTTGGTGTGATATTCCAACACTAACGGTCTATTGCTACACGTTAGGCTCGTCTCCTGTAAGGTGGCAGTACTCACGAGACTCAGAATAAATATCTGTAGGCCATACATATGTATGTATGTATATATATATATATATATATATATATATATATATATATATATATATATATATATATATATATATATATATATATATATCCACACACACCTAACTATATATATACATAAATAAATTTTCAATTATATCGTTTAATTGTGTTAGCATATTGTACAATTTAGTTCGATTATGGCGTATAAGTGAAGTGATATGAAAAAGTCCATGAAAGGTTTCGGTAAAATGGCCACCATTTTAAAATAACGTAACGTAATAAGTTGACTAGTTTCATTTCAAGAGATATGATGTTAACATTAGGATAGTTAACAACAGGATTCAGTTAGACTGGGCAGCATTTAGGAAACTCCGTCCGGTCTTCTCGTCGTCCATACCTCAGAGCCTGAAGACCAGTGTGTCCTACCCGTACTCTCCTACGGCGCCGAAACGTGGACGCTGACAGTCCGTCTGCTTCATAAGCTCAGAGTCGCTCAGAGAGCTATGGAGAGAGCTATGCTCGGAGTTTCTCTGGTAGATATGTTTCGGAATGAACAAATCCGCCAGAGAACTAAAGTCACCGACATAGCCTTTCGAATTAGCAAACTTAAGTGGCAATAGGCTGGTCACGTCTGTCGGAGATCCAACGATCGTTGGATCAGACGAGTGCTGGAGTGGAGACCGCGTCTCGGTAAACGTAGTGTGGGACGCCCCCCGGCTAGATGGTGCGACGATCTGCGCAGGGCGGCTGGCAGAAACTGGATGCGTGTAGCCGAAGATCGGGCTAGGTGGCGCTCCATGGGGGAGGCCTATGTCCAGCAGTGGACTGCCGCAGGCTGCTGATGATGATGTTAACATATTTTACTTGACACTGGCGTAATAGTGGTAACTGGTAGCCAATATAGAAAATAAAAAGAAGAATATTAATAACTTTTAAAGTCAACTCCTACCATTAATTATATTTAATTAATGAATAAATAAGTGAGAAATATGTATTAACATCAAGTGTTATCCAAGTTTGAAAAAATGTATTTGAACTTGAGTAAATAAATGAAAAGTATTTTATTAACGATTGAAAAATTTGATTAAGATATAAAGATATGATGATTTATTTCATACCACCTCACTTATACGCCTTGATCGAACTATATTGTATAATACTCCACCACATAAATAATTATATGAGATTATAAAAATGAAATAAAAACACAACGTCACTGATGTAAGTTGGCGGAAAAAGACCCATGAATATTTTCTTTCACTGTAATAGTTATGTTGTAATCTCTTTTCACTGAAATATATCAAACCTTATTTTAAAATGTTTATTACTTATTTCCTAAGTAACATCATAAAGAAGGGTTCCTTTACATGTAAATAAATAAACATTGTTTAAGAAATACGCCCGCATAAAGCTAGCACACCGCTAACCCTAACAAACAAATAAAAAGGAGAAAGCCACAAAGCTAAAGACCACAAAGACCGAGTACCTATAACGTGTTACGAGTGAGGTACGCGAGGGATCGCTTCCACGACGGCTCGTTGTGCCGACTGCCCGCCCTCGCGCCGCGCTCGGCCAGGGCGGGCGGTTGTGGATTTGTTTTCTCTAACAACATTCTGTAAGGTGTTATCGTAAGTGTACCGAGTCATGGATGTATAAGGCTTTTATTTACTGGTGCGATGTTTTCTAACCTGATTTTTAGTAACTTTTGGACATTCGTGATCCATTCTTACTATAGACACGTGACTTAACTTGAGGAAGATTTAAGATAACGAACAAAAAAAAATTTTTGGATAACAGCAAAATCTTTCCGTGGAACACGATTCTATGAATCCAGCTACCTCCAGGAGTTTTTCTTTGGATACGATACGACATTGAAACCTTCAAAAAACAAACTTACACGTTTCTTAAAGACCGGCAACGCCTGTGGCGCTGCGGACGTCTATGGGCGGCGTTGATTGCTTTCCATCGGGTGACACGCCTGCTCGTTTGTCTTCTTATCCTATAACACAAAATAAGATGAGGGAAGTGACTGAAAGGGAAGAAGAATACAAAGGCTTGGGCTCTGCTATGCTCACTGAATTAAACGTAGTAGCAAAGCTACCAGGTAGTCGGTACTCCTCCGGAAGAGCTGATTTTAACTGCCGAAGAAACGTTGCCTGCACCGTACCTTTATCACTTAGATAGATATATTGATTTATTATTAATTGTACACCAAAAACAAAGTTATACAATTATTGATTGTAATATTTATAAATATAAAATATATATTTATATATACAAATGGCGGTCTTATCGCTAATAGCGATTTCTTCCAGACAACCGTAGGATGGACACAATGTTAAAAAGATAATTTGATGTAGGCTGGTGATACATTAGCGTTATGAAGACAGAAAATAAAGAAAAAATATTAATAAACAAAGATAATATATAATAGCCATAAACAAAAATACACACACACGCACATACATACATACACATATATGTATATATATATACACATAGACATACCTACATATACACACATAAATATAGGATAACCGTAAATAATAAACGAATACATTAATAGATACAAAGATATTTATAAAGATTGATAATGATTTTTGACAAGCGTTTTGAAAATTGGGAGAGATATCTTTTATAAGAACTTCCTCATGTATAAACAGATCAATTATTTTTTCATATTCAAATAACAACAATTACAATCATTTGAGATTTCTGTATAAAAAATATGCTGAGTTGACTTAAAGTACTACGTAAAGTAAAAAAAATCTAGTTTTATTTTCTTTTTTATATATATTCACGCCTATCCCCCCGCAGGGGTTGGCAGAGACCACAGAGCTCCATCCGCTACCATTCATTGCAGCGAAATGGCTCACCATTGGTCGGTTCTCGCCCTCGCGAGAATCAAGACGTGACGGGTGGCAAACCACATCGCCGTCATTTTCAACAAATTAGGTATTAATAATAAAATAGTATTTGATGTGATGTTACAAGTATAGACGCGGAACACAATACACGTCATTACCGAAATCATTATTGAGTCAATTTGTTCCGAAAGGTATTCAAATGTTCCCGCGAACTTCTTTAATTAAAAGTTATTTTAACTCTTTATTTAAAACGACTCGCAGGGCGGGCGACTCCTGCTGAAATTATTAACAGAATCAGAAAGTAAAATCATAAATCAGCTCCGCATTTTTAACAGCTAGGAAGAGACGAGATGAGTTATAGGAGAGTCAAAAACATGTGGTTTTTCTTTACGTTTATCTACATTAAAATTGTATACTTTTTAAAATTTCAAAATTTTATTTTAGAATCCATTTTGTCGTTTTCTGTTTGTTTTTTCTTTATTGATAAAGATGGTCAGGTCCAGTGCATCTGTTACACTCTTAGGATATAACCAACGGTGCATAGAATTTACAACTATATGTTATCCGAATTTAAACTCAAAATTAACAAAATAGAAATAGAAAATCGTTTTTATATGACCTTTTGTTTTACAAGAAATTAATAGCTATAAAAATCTGGACGAAGAAACCGCGACTGTAATACGTATGACGTACATATTTTCTATCGTAAAAAACAACACCTTGATTGATTTAGATATTTTCTTATGTACCATATTAGGCCTTCATAGGCCTCCCCAGGACGCGTTCTTCGGCTCCACTCGTCAAGGTTCTGCTGTCTACGTTGTACATGTATTATATATTGTAGTTGAAATACTAAAAATAGAAATTTTCTCTCAGAATTTTTGCTTCTATTTTCACCGTCATTACAATCTTGAATTTATACGTCGCGATGACTCTTTGCAACGTTCATATATTAAAAACAAGAGTTTCCTCACACGAAGCTCAAAAAGGTCCCGAATGGTTGAAGAAGGTGTGACAGAGATATTTCATCTGAATGACTACAGGACCTTTTATATTTGCTCACAAAATAACGCCGTTCGAAATATTTGTTATTTACGTGACTTGACTTTTTAGAGAACCTTGGATAAAAAATATTACATGTGCTACGGAATAGAAATTTGTTTATTGCACATTTTCCTGGGAGATAAAACTGTGTGTGTGGGCCACACGTTGCTTTACGGAAATCTATTATAAAGATGCCATATTAAAAATAATATAGTTAATTGGTATAAACTAAATAAGAAAACAAAAATCTTAATATAGCTCTTTGTTTTATATACATTATTTATTATTAATATATTTTTTATTTGAGAGGGTCGAAAATAAAAGCAACTCTACTGTCACTAATACAGAAACATAAGATACACAACACTACTTTTGCAACAATAAGTATTTCGTTAAACTTTGTTATAAAACAGTGGATTTTTCACTCCTCTTACTCATGCCTTTGTTATTATGAGATAGGAAAACAAACGAGCGCGTCATCTCATGGAAAGCAATCAACGCCGCCCATACATATCGCGGACGCGTCGCTGGCGTTTGAGAAATGAGTGAGTGTTTCTCGAAGGCTCCAATGTCGTATCGATTCAGAAACTCCGCTGGAGGTAGCTGGTTCCACGGGGTAGTGGTGCGGTGAAAGAAATTACATATACACATACATATCGTCACACCAGTTGTTCGTAGGGGTATGCAGAGATCACGGATCTCCATCCGCTGCTCATCTTTTCATCCATCCTTTCTCTCACATCCATTGTAGCGAAACGGATTTCCGTTAGTCGCTTCTCGACTCGTGGGAATCAAGACGGGACGGGTGGCGAACCACGTCGCCGTTATTTTTTAACGAATAAGGTTTATTAAAATTCGTCATAGTGAATCCCGCGAGCCGCAAAGGAGGATGGAGGTCAGCCCCAGCAGAGGACGGGATGCTGAGTTAAGGCACTATAGTAGCCTGGGGAGCAGGATCCCGGGACGGTAGGCACGCTTGCGACTAAGCTCGCGCCTTTCTTCGGGTGCGAATAGATTATGAACTGTGCGAGGGGGGAGGCCTCCCATCCCCCTCTCACCCCCGCCCGGTGCGGCGGTGAGGCCTTGTCAAACGCAAACACTTGTAACACTTCCAGTTGCCCGAAGCAATTACGTTGTTCGCAACCGCTTTGGTGTTTACATACTGTTTATCACTAACTAATAAAAAAATAGCTCATAAGATTGCAGGAAAAATCCTTTTTTTTTCTAAGGATAGGAAATCGTACGAGTAGGGTTATCACCTGATGGAAAGCAATCAACGACCGTCCATATACATCCGCAGTGCAGGAGCGTTTTCGGTCTTTAACAAATATGTAGGCTTGTTTTTTGAAGGTACCAATGTCGTATCAGAACCTCTGCCTTCACAACTTACGAATACGGATATAGAAAACTAGCTACTCCTGATACCGAATGAGCGAAATAACGCCCTATTTGGACATTGTGCATGGGTTGAATGAAAAACGTAAAGAAAAAATTCTTCTTTATAATTGTTACCTTATTATCAGTCCACGGCAGTCCATTGCTGGATATAGGCCTCACCTAGCTGATCATCAGCTACACCACTCTCCGTTATCCACCTTGCGCAGATCGTTGCTCCATCTAGTAGGAGAGCTACGCTACGTTTCAGACGGGATCTCCATTCCAGCACTCGTCTACTCCAACGATTGTTGGTTCTCCGACAAACGTGTCCAGCCCATTGCCACTTCAGTCTGCTAACATGACGAGTTATGTCGGTTACTAATTCTCTGGCGACTGTCTTCGTACCGAAAAAAGGACACATACATTTATAATTAGTTGCATCCAAAGACAATACAGAAGAGATCTCCTTCAATTATTCTGCTTTTTCCTTCTCATTCATATAAGATTACGGGCAGCGTTGATTATATTTATCGTCTCGCGATCCGCTTGCTCGTATGCCTTAAAAATTGTTTTCATTATATATATGTACATAAATATAATCAAAAGCATACTACAATATTCCATACAGTATGGAACCGTTCTAATACCGCCGTAAAAAACTTGGTGCATACTGTCTTCCAAAGAAGTGCACTTAGTTGTTCGAGAAGAAGTGAAATGCAAACAAAAGTATTCAAGCGCAACGCGGGCGCGCAAAAGGCGGGGCGGCCGTAAGTTTTAGTAAACTTTTACTCGGTGTCTCACGAATCGGAAACTTGTGTTATTTATTGCGAATTTATGAACAACTTGTACAAATACTTTCGCCTACACACAAACACACACTCACATATATATATATATATATATATATATATATATATATATATATATATATATATATATATATATATATATATATATATATATATATATATATATATATATATATATATATATATATATATATATATATATATATATATGTGTGTGTGTGTATATTTTCTTTTATTGTAATAGTTTCTCTCTTTTCATTGACAAGTGTCAAACCTTATTTTAAAATATACTTATTGCCGACGTAACATCATAAAGGAACCCTCCTTTACATCTTCATATTTAAGCGTTGTTTATAATCTTAATCTTTCCTTCTTTCCACGCACCATTACCCTGCGGTACCAGCTACCTTTCTCAGAGGTGTTTCTGAACCGATACGACATTGGAACCTCCAAAAAGCACGCATTTAAAGGCCAGCAACGCTTTTGCTCTGTCAATGGCGTTGGTTGCTTTCCATCAGGATACACGCCTGCTAGTATGCATTCTTATCCCATAAAAAACATATGTTACACAAAATTGTTAAAATACTTATAATTATAATAAAATAATTAATTTTAGTAATAGACAACGCAATGCCTTGCCAAAAAGGAAAGAAACGATTTTTTTTACGGGAGCGGAAGGCCCCCTCCCAATCCGCATTTTCTTTCCTGCCCTTTCCTTTCCCTTCCTCTCCGCCAATCCATGGTCTGCCGTGCCAATGGATGCCATGGCCGACCGTCCCGGGATCGGGCTCCCCCGGGTACTATGGTGCCTTACCTCAGCATGCAGGGCTCTGCTTTGGCTGACATCCATCCTCCCTTGCGGCTCGTGGGATTCACTAAGATGAATTTAATATACCTAATTCGTTGAAAAAATGACGGCGACGTGGTTCGCCACCCGTCACGTCCTGACTCTCACGAGGGCGAAAAGCGACTAATGGAGAGCCGTTTCGCTGCAATGAATGGTAGCGGATGGAGTTCTGTGGTCTCTGCCAACCCCTGCAGGGGATAGGCGTGAATATATAAATAAATAAAAATCGGAAGGCCATACACAGTGTCATAGGCAATATAGAAGCGTTGCCGGTTCGAGGCGGAGGAATTATAGCCAACCCTTGAAAATCTGAACCCGGTAAAAAGTTGCTCGACGGCCCGCTCCAACCATAACATCCACTGGGGTCGCCTTCAAACAAAAAATGGGGTAGAAAAAATCCAAAATGGCGGAAAACCGTATCGGTGAAATTTGGCAGAGGCCCGAAACGTTCGTATAGCTTTGAGGCGCCGCTGCGGACCTCAAAAAGCTAGTTTTACTAATATAACGCAAGCATCAGTTGTTTTTAGTTGAGCTGTAATGGCTAACAAGAATTGTAGTAATATCAAAACATCGCTACTCTTCTTTACCAAACAACATAGTTATCTCGTCTGAGAAATAATCGACAATAAGGGGGATATTACGCATAACGCGGAATTGGCTTTGTGTCGTAAACTGTAACGAGGGTGAGTGCCGCCCTCGGCGTTGTGGCGGGGGGGGGGGGTGCGGGGAGGATTGCCATCAGCACCGGAGTTGTCTGCTGCATCAGATCGTTACAATGATGTAATAGATTCACGCACGCAGCACTATGTAACCACTTGTTGACCAAAAAAGACGCTAACAAGACAGTTAATCGGATTAACTTTCTTTTCTCTTCTTTATTTAAAAAGGAAACCAGCGATAACTATAAAGTTACCGCACTTGTCTTAATCGTACGTCTCTGAAGAATCCTTTATTTCCTTAACTGAATATTTGAATATTATTTAAGTAAACTAAAAAAGAAAATAATAAAATAATGATGCTACTTTGGTTAAGGTCCCTCTTTATTCGATCTAGATTTACTAGTGGTAGAGCCACGCTGCAGGCGAATTCTTTGTCAAGAATGGCATACTATTTGTCTGTAGCATGAATAGGCCGGCTCGCCCGGGGAAGTACCACACTCCCGCAGAAAACTCGCGTCTGACTTAGGTAGGAGTTCCGGAGACCCAACCCTCCTTTCCCCCTTCCTACTCCCATAACGACACTTTCCTTAAAGGCCGGCAAAGCCGCCTCTGCACTGCCTATAGTACTGCGGATGTCTATGAGCGGTGTTGGTTGCGTTCTATCAGGTGACACGCCTGCACGTTTGCCTTCCCATCCCATAAAAAAGAGAAAAATAAAATAGGTCTCTTCCAAAACTGTCCAATCGTCTTTGTATGTCGTTAAAATTAAAAGAAACGAAATGACTAAAAAATAGTACATGCAAATAGTCCGCAGTAGTAGTATTCCAATCTGCGATTCCTCACGATGGTGGTAGATCCGCGCAGCACTAACGTAGACGGCCAGGTCGAGTGGGTACTTAGCACACCAGTTTTTAGTGGTACCTCTTTCGTACCTACCTTCCTAAGTTCTACTAGTTCCTTCTCACCTCCTGTTATTCATATTATCCTAAGGTAAGCAACGCATCTGCATGCAAAGCCTGGAGATGGTCATAAGAGGTGCTAATTGGTTACCATCGGGAGACTTATTTGCTAGTTTGGCTATTGCTTCCATAAAAAGTGGAACCTTAATTAAAATAGCGTTTTTCTTTTCTGCTGTACATTAGCCCCGATGCTGTAGGTCTCCAGGGGCGATGTGAATGCTTACCATCAGGTGAAAAGGTGGATTGATAAACATTTTTGATAAAGTTGAATTAATTTACATTCAGATAGAAATTGAGAATTCAGCGAAATCGGCCATTTTATTTAAATTTTGTTTGATTTAGCTTCGCTTTCAATCTCCGTAATTCATCGCCCCGAAGTAATTCCCGACTTTATTGATAACTCCAAATTACGTTCAATTTAAACCAACTGTTCGTACATTGGGTAATGGGGGGGGGGCGTATTTTCCATTAAGAACCGTATTCGTTTACGCCGGAAACAACAAAGCGCGGCTCAAACTACCTCACCTAGCTTTATTTTAATCCCCTTACGGCCTCTAATAGCGCGTAACAAAGACGGAATAAAACGGATTTTGTAGAAATACAAAATTAGCACGGGATTTACCTAAGCATGTCAAATACAAAGTAGGATGTGGTCGAGGGAAAGGATTTTAAACAAACTCACAATACAATTTTTTTTATAGATAGGTGAGCAAACGAGCAAGCGTGTCGCCTGATGGAGAGCAACCAACGCCGCCCATGGACAATCGCGACACCATAAGTAGGACTTTAAGGTAGGCTTATATTTTGAAGGGTCGGTAGGGGAAGACGATGGAAAACATACTTTGACCAAATTGCCGAAATTATTAAGAGAAGCCAGGTCAAGAGTACCCTTAACCAGCGGGCTAGCATGAGGAGAGTGATCAGTGTGGAGGAAGCAAGAAAAAGATTTAGCTATGTATGTATGTGTATCTTGAAGGTTACAATGTGGTATCCGCTCAGAAATACCGCTGAAGGCAGTTGATTCTTAAGGATAGTGGTGTGTGTAAACGACTAGCGGAGAGCCGTTTGTGACAGGAAGGATGGATGATTGTGGAGCAAGCAAGGAAGGTGTGCCGGGATCGTAGCGAATGGAAATCTGTGGTCTCTGCCCACCCCCACGGGAAACAGGCGTGACGATATGTATGGTTGGTTAATGTCCGTTACTCCACAAATTTTGAGACCCGTGCCCAACAGTGAGTTATTTATGGGATTTCAATGGGCTGTGAAAAAAATGTACAGTTGTTTTGTCATATTATTTGACGTAAAGAATTCTTAATTCTTGTATTGTAACGATACGGCGCGTCAGTGTGTCCGCAAGGTACTGAAAGTGCTTTCAGAGAAGCTCTAAGTGGAATTCTAATTCTCAAAGTACAAAGGAAGTTAAATATTCGTTCTAATGGAATGTCTTTCATTGAAACTTAATACTTTGATTAAAATATCTTTGAATGAAATTGTTTTGCCATTGTTTTTAGTAAAATAGAATAAGTTTAGATCACAAATTATAAGAAAATAAAAAATCAATTTAAACACTTTATGGAAAAGAAGAATTTTTAAAGAGGCAATTGCCTTTCAATTATGAAAAATTAAAAAAAGAGAATCTGTTCTTGTCTTATGAGATTCTGCTTGCATGCATGTTGATTTATAAATCAAGATGTGACAATGACACAACTCGATTTAAACATGCAAAGACGCTGGTTCCAGTATAAGGAAACTTCGTTGAGGTTAGATCTTGTTTATATTTGTTATCAAACAAGGTGATAGTACATCTATTCATGTATTTACTGAACACATGTATATATTTAGAATTTACCAAAGTTTTACTTACGTATGCTTGGGAGACTTCGGTAAAGGAATCCAATTTTGGACCTTGGCTTAGGTGACGAGTTAAACTACGTTGGGCGGGCAAATTTTCAGTGTATTAAACTCTCAGTCCCAGACACGGACTCGGACTCCTTGTGTCGTGGGTACTGTGGCATGCTTGCCGTACTACTTACAGCATCACACGGGGTGTCTTTAGGAGGGTTTTATCTCGATTTAACTGTAATTCTTTCAAGTCAAATTAATTTATTTTTCTGTTCATTGTACATTTATATCTTATTCAAACTTAATTCACATTATTCACTTTACATTTTATATCTCAATATATATAATTTCAATTGCTTATGTTGGACGGATGACATGTCTATCCAAAAGACATCACTCGAACTAATCTTTTGTTTTATTAAAACAATTTATTTCTTTTTTATTTTTAATTTTAAAATTACGAATTTAAAAAGGAATAATATAATATAATTGACTTTAATATATTCAAATAAAAAAAATTATTACTGAAGTGACACATTTATCAATGTATTCCTACAGTACCATTATAACACAAATTAGAAGGTCTAGAAGCAATCCTCTTTTTTGTCTTATAGTGGTTTTGGACTGTAATTCAGCACAAGTATTCAGAATGCTTCAGAACAGCTTCACCGAGGCGAAGCAGTTCTGGAGCACTTGGTATCTAGGTCCACTCCCAGGTATTACGTAGCCAAGAATTCCTTCTCCGACCAACGAGTATTTTGTCTTCGACTTTTCCCATCATGATTACATACTTCCATCAATATAAAGCGGAAATAGCTCAGTTAGTAAGACTAAAGCGTATTATCCGAACGCAGTGAGTTCGTATCCAGCATTAGACTATTGATGTGAATCATATGCTAGCACAAACATTTGTGTTCAGTTGGAATGGTTAACAGTAATAATATTAAAAATATTTCTGGTCTTCTTTAAAAAAAAACCGATGTTGATCATATAAATAGTTACCCTGGTAATTATATCCACGAATTGATTGAAAAAGCAAATTTTTCTCCATTTGGGTCATCAAATGATAATGATGCTCCAATAGAACGCCTCACATATGCTGAGCAAGAACCATTTTATGACACTTGTTAGATTAAAAATTATTTTCTTCATTTATTTGCATATTATAATATTTTTAAGGTTTTAATTTTAGTTATTGTAAAAAAAAGGTGTCATAAATAATTTTTTTTCTATTTCTACATCACATTGTTAATTGTAAGCCCAGAAGCAGTACAAGTCTGGATGCAACGCTGGTTATACCACCAACAACCGTCTGTCAGTGCCCCTCCCAGAGCAGGGGTCTTGGATTATGGATCAATTTTTTTTATTCATTATTTCACCTACTTAAACAATTTTTCAGTGACATTATATTATTAATAAATCATAGTTGTTAGCCATTGTGAACTTGACGTGAAACTTGTTCCGTAACAAGGACACAACCGCTTGAGTGGGGTGGAGTGGAGTGGAGGGGGGGGGGAGGAGTGTTGTATGTTTAAGGAGACAAGTTGTTATCAAGTTATAAGCGAGCGGCGGCTTCTGACTCGATGAGCGACACCGCTTGTTAACTGCGGGCAAACAGTTCAAACGCTCAGTCTGAGTTCAAGGTTCCATTTGATGATAAACATCTTGGTGACTTCTATTTACCTAGATTTCTACTGACTTTTCATTGTAGATCTTTGCCACATGTGCTGGGCTTTTTTTATTTTGAATTAAGATTCAATAGTATACTTGTTTTATAGTTGGTCGAAGTTGATTTTGCACTAAATTCATTTTTATTTAACAACGACGACCAATTGACTCAGTGGGGTGTTGCCTCCTACGAAGTCAATGGTCGCGCGTTTGGTCCTCGCATCTGGATAAATATATTTATTCGGAGTCTGCTAACCCCGCCAATTGGAAAAGCGTGGTAGGTTTATATCTCTCCAGAAATAGGAAGGTCTGTGCCCAACTGTGGGGCGTATATAGGCTGTAAAAAAAAGACATTTATCATCAGCTCGCATAGCATTAAAATATACGACATAACAGACAACGTTTTTGCAGTCTACAGATTATTTTAATGTAAAATTAATATACTGATATACAAAGAGATATACTGAGATAGACGGGTTACTATTAATTCTCTCTCTCTATTACAACCAGGAAAAGCAGAATAATAAACACGCGTGTAAAGTTAAACAACGTCTGAAGGAAAATATATAGTTTACTTCTTGAAAATATCATAACGTTTTACATAACTTTCGATCCATAAATCTGAGGGTGTACGATTCTTCATCTATTTATATATTTTTAAATAATATTTGTAATTGGACAGTGTTTGAAGGATCCATTATTATTTAATAACATATTAAATTACGTTTAAGCTCCAAATAAATTGGGATCTAGGGGAAGGTCCCGCAGTATTTTACCCAAATTACTATCAGGCTTTTTCATTAGGTCCTACAAGCCTACTTTCGTTATCATAATGACTATTACGTGAGCAGAATGAAATCTAGTAATTATTATTTTTTTCACTATTCAAGAGCTTAATATTACAATTACAATTTTTTTATATATTTTTAATAAAACAAATAATCACAACGGTTTTTTTTTATATATATACAAATATATTTGACACAGTGATATTTCAACATTGTTCCATTTTAAATACGAACTTACTGCCATCTAGCGCCAGTACTGTGCACTGGGACGTCCTTTATAAAAAAATTAAGGTGACTTAGTAAAAAGTTACAAGATTCCTGTTGCAATGTTTTAGTTTCACTACCCCTTGGTAGATGGCGCGCGTTTCAATAGATGTTGCAAATTTTTTCTATGACGGCAAACTTTCAAAATTATGCCAATGTAAAATATTACATTACATCTTGACAAAACGGTGGCTATTTAACGAAAACCTTCTATGGAGTTTTTCAGTCAACTTAAGCCATGATACATGCATTTCTTTCATATCACTTCACTTATACGCCTTAATCAAACTTAATTATATAATAGATCGCCACAATTAAAAAATATAACTGATAGTAACATATGATAAGATTATGAAAGAACAAGATTATGAAAATGAAATAAAAATACAATGTCACTGATGTAAGTTGGCGGGAAAAAGTAAAAAGCTTCAGCTTTGTGCTAGAAACAATGTTTTACCCATTATGAAACAGAGGGCGATGTTATATATTATTTAGATGGTATTTTTTTCAACGATAAAATCATTTCTGTACATTAATTTCTTTTTTATTGTTTCTCATATAGGATTAAGTAATGCACGACACTAAATTGTTATATTTTATAGTACTGAATTAAACGTAAAACGCTTTTGTTTATTATTATATTTATTTGAAGTTTTCAATAAATTTCTTAAATCAATAGAAAATTTATTTAATTTGCCAATAAAGTAAATATAACATGTTTCATTGCTTTTCTATTACTTGAATGCAAGAAATCACAATTTTCATTGGACATCAGTAAATTTGTGGGCACACGTGCTAGAGGAGTCGTAACTTAAATATTGTTAAAATTTCTGAAATATTGCCAAAATTGCTAATAATACTGGATTAAATGATTGATTGTAAATATTGAGCAAATTTCAAAGCAAATGAATTCACTTCGAAATAATCCAGATGAATTCACTTCATAATAATTCAAATGAATTCACTTCATAATAATCCAAATGAATTCACTTCATAATAATCCAAATGAATTCATTTCATAATAATCCAAATGAATTCACTTCATAATAAACCAAATGAATTCATTTCATAATAATCCAAATGAATTCACTTCATAATAATCAAAATGAATTCACTTCATAATAAACCAAATGAATTCATTTCATAATAATCCAAATGACTTCACTTCACAATAATCCAAATGAATTCACTTCATAATAATCTCAGATGTTCATCAGTGGTGGTGATGGCTTACCATGTGTTGAAATATCTGTTCGCTTTAGTCCATTGATCGTGTATTTGTCGACTTTTATATTATATAATAACAAATATAAATATTTTTTTTAGTATTGATTTCATCTAATTTTGTTTTTACACGATTTTTGGGAACGTATCTATTATGTAAAAAGAGAAGTGGGTACTTATATAAATTTTATATAAACCGACAGTATTCTTACATCATTTGTTAATAGATGGCCATGTAAAATTAAGTTTAGTCATTGTTATGATATTAATTCTAATACGCTTCTATACAATGACGTTGCAAGGACTCTGTGGCGAAGGCTGCTTTATAATCCTTGAACCCGCTGAAACAATGGACTACACATCACGATAGACTAGTGGGATATGTTAAAAACCAAGTGCACCTTTGGTGTGATCGGGACTTCAGCTAGGAGGGAGAGAGAGGATGGGTCGGTCACTGCACGCAAACGTCCGCCATTCGGATCGGATTCACAAATCCGTACAAATACGCATCGGTAGGTATCAGCGGGTGCAGTAATCCCGTCGCGAGCCGTCTGCGGTGGTAACACGACGCCGGGCGCCTGCGGTCGACTTCCTAAGTCATCGCCGGCGAGAGGATTGGCTTCGCGTACCTACCGTCGCCTCTCTCCACGTCCAGCAGGATTAGCGTTCGCCCTGCAGAACTGCAATGTGGATGCTAATGCATATGTCATGGAAACATGATAACAAGTACATAAGCTCTCAAGATTCGCTTTGTATCGTCAGCTCATCACACCAAATTCTTTGAGATTGTTCAAATGTTCACGGTTCGGTTATAGAATTTGTTGCCGCTGGAGGTGAAGCAAGCGAAGTGGCTCCCGATTTCAAAAAGCTTGTCAAAAATCACTCTAATTTTTATAGTTATTTATGTTTCTTTTTTATTTATTCGTTTATTATTTACATTTAATTCATCTATATAACATTTTTATGTGATATTTTTACAGTGCTTTGTTTTCAATAATTGAGCCCATTAAATCAATCATCAGCCTGCGACAATCCACTGATAGACATAAGCAGCGCCCCTAAAAAGCATCCCACACTAAGTTTACCGAGACGCGGTCTCCACTCCAGGACTCGTCTGCTCCAACGATGGCCGGATCTCCTCATCCTCGCCATGTTTCATAATGACGTAGGCTTGTATGTAATAAATGAGGCGACAGGACAACCTGAAGCACGGAGTTTACTTATGTGTGTGTAGTCATAGAGGATAACTAATATAATATATTAATAACTAATAGATAAATTTGTCAACATAACTTCCACAGAAGATACTTATACTTTTCATGTTTGTGACCCGTCATATAATATAATGTTCACAGCAGGGACGAAGCATCCGAGAAATTTCTCATCACGTCGAGACGTTCTTTGTGCTTAGTCTACAGCAGTAGCCAAAGGAAATTTCCAACCACACTCTATTAACAACACTAGATTGTTTTGCGGCGAGAAGTGCCCGCAGGCAACATGATCTTGTTATATTTTATTTATTAGACATAAAAACAAGTTAGTCTCAAAGAATACAATATAGTATAAACTTAACAACGCCCGGACTATAACTCTTTGAATTTACGCACAGCATGACTATATCTTAATAATAGGGTTACTATATGTAATAATGAAATACTATAAATCTAAACATATAAAATTTAATAAAATAATAATAAATATAAAAAAATAGAAGGATAATAATGTCGGCTGCCAAGGATATCACGGAGCGATCGTTTTAATTGGTGCATTTTGATATCGAAAATATCGAACGTACCGTGGTCAGTCAATATATTATTGTATAGGTGACAAATGCCTATATGGGATATGAGGAATATGGGATAAATCATAATCGATTTCTTTAGAAAAGTAACATGTTTTGATAACGACCAAATCGGTATATCCTAGCACGGGCTAACCTAGTGAGATCTACTATACTGCATCCAATTTCACTTTATAACTATTTTAAATAAATAAAACAAATAAATTTTAATGATTAAGTATGTAACTTTATTTTTGTCTTATTTTTAATGGATGTCCACAAAATAATACCTGAATCTATTGATCTTATGAATCAATTTTTTGATTTTTTTTTATTTTTTCTCATGTTTTTTATTATCTGTGTATGACGCTTGTTAGATTAAAATTATTTTCTTTTCGTTTCATTTGTAATTTATAATATTATTAAGGTTATATTAAGGATAAATAAAGTTTTTTTCCATTTATATTTATGTATATATATAAATACATATAGATTAAATAAAGGTATCAACATATTATGAACCTATATCTACATTAGTAGAAATATATACATATATGAGATAGAGCAGACCCATTGTGTATATTTTCGCTGTCTGGGTGTTAGACTTGTGTTCCGAGCACCGAATCCCAAGCGGCGGGGCGAGATGCCACGTTTTAATTAAACGTTCCACTCCGCACTCCGCACTCCACACGCCACAAACCACATACCACATACATCATACATTATTAAAGCAAAAAAGCTGCAAGACGGACGCCGTTAAGATATGCTTGCTTGTTGCTATATTGCATAATGTATTCTATAATTATTGAGATACCCAGCTACCCACACTGGTATTTCTAAACTGATACGACATTGAAACCTTCAAAAAATAAACCTACTCTTACCTTAAAGGTCGGCAACGCTTCTGAACAACCTATGGCACTGCAGATAATCTATGGATGGCGTTGATTGTTTTCCATCAGGTGACACGCCTGCTCGTTTGCCTTCCTATCTCATAAAAAAGTTCCGAGTTTTATAAAAAGTCCTTGCGTTATAACTTGAATAACAAAAATTAATATTTGCCGGAATGATCGCTTCATCTACAAAAGCTGAAATTATAAAATTTAAATTAATATTATGTATTACGTGTATATATGTATATTTTATGTGTATGTATGTGTGTATAAATATATATGTTATGTATGTATGTACTTATTTATGTGTATTTATATATGTATTCCTAATTTTAAGAATGACTGAATCGGAAGGTTTCAGCACGGGCCTGCCTAGCGAGACCAACTATACTCCATTCAATTTCACTGTAAATTTTCACAAAGAAAATAAAATAAATATTTTACAAATACACAAATTATTTTTTTATTTATCTGGTACGTGATCACCGTCGGCCAATCACTTTCGCGTTCGATTCTACAATTGAACTATCGACTCGCTATTATATCAGTTTTGATGGTTAACTACAATGCTATGTTATTGCTAATATCACTTGGTGACACGGCTGCTTGTTTTCCTGCCTGTACATACAAAAATAATACTAAAATTCTTTGAAGGTAGTTTGCCTTAATTCTTCTTCTTCTAAGAGTGCCTCTCCGACTTGCGAAGGTTGGCAGCCAATTCAGCACAACTCTCCTCCTCCGTCGCGAGGTGCAGCACAGTTCTGGAGCACTCGCTATCCCGGTCCACTCCCTGATATTATGAAGCCCAGACTTCCTTTTTTGACCAACTGGTCTTTTGTCCGCAATTTTTCCCATCATGATCAGTTGCAGCAACTTGTACCTGTCATGTCTCATGATATGAACCAGGTAAGCAACTTTTCTACCTTTGACGGTCTGCAATAGGTCTGTTCACGTTCTTTTAATTGTAGTATTAAATCTACGCTCTACGACGATACTGGTAATTATAATCATTTATATAATTGCAGCTATAGTATACATTCAGTAAATAATGAATGCATCGAGCTGCGTGCTTTTTACTAATTAGTGATAAATGTCACTCGGGCACATTGACCTCTTCGCGTCGTCGTTTGAGGTCGCTATTAACGTGTATCCCTCCCCTCGGGGCTCCACATTTATCACACGCGTTAACAAATGTCTAGTTTGTGTACGTCTGACGGAATATGTAATTATAAAAACAGTACATTACATATCAATGCTTAGGTCAATCATCACCAAAAGAGCTTACCTGTGAGTTAGCTGAAAGCCACCAGCGCTTCGCGAAATGTATAGTAGAGGTTTTGTTTCACCTCGTAATCTCTCAAGATTATACTAGCTAATGTTTTTCTAAGTAGTAAGTTCGTATAGGAATAAACTCATCAGCTCTCCTAATTCGCAGACAGATAACAGCGGAAAGAAGGATTGTCTATCAGGTTCTACTAACACCCCCATAACCTAGGTTCGGGCGGCGGTAAAGGGGGATCCTCCCTGCCCGACATTTAAATCTCAAGGTGGTGCGCCCTATGTGCCCCCAAAGTAGGGGAGAGTTGGAGAGCCTCATCTCCACTCCCACTGTGAGATTGGCCCCAAGATAGGTACAGCGCTATCGGGGCTGAGGTAGCATGCGTAAGCGTTCCCCGCAGTTCTGACAAGTGGCACAAAGAGGTTTATTTAAAAAAAGCATCTGATAATTTTAGCTAACAGACACAGTATTATTTACAAGCCCGCAGTTCAAAGGTTCTAATCACACTTCCTGCATTACCACGTTCGATGGCGAAGGAAATCCTTTGGACAAGGAACAACAAACAGTTAACGGATTGCGGTTGTTGTTGCAGTATCTGGGTTCGTTCCCGGCGGCCGGCGGCGAGCACGCGGCGCGCGTCGACACCGTCTCCCAGCGGCTGCACCTCATGAAGGTTGGTGGTCAACGCCCACATGGCACAGGCGGCTCAGAGGACTGCCGACAGAAGTGAAAACTTAAAATTGTATTGTGATATTTCGAATTTATTGTAATATTAAATGCTGCTATTACTACAGCATGTTGCTGACGCGACTCACATAACTTTATCCATCCATGAAGCATACAATCGGGTATATACAATGTGTTAGCGTGATGCGTGTACGTAGGCAGCTGCGCGCGGATTCACTGTGTTTAAAGTATGTCTATAGCTATACTGATAGCTATAGATATACATTAAGCATTAGCATGTTGCTGACGCGAACCCATAGGTTTTTGCCCTACCCAGAGTTGTGTAAAAATCTGTTCTCCTTTTTTATAGAACAATAACATGAAGCTGGCGTCGCATAGAAGTCCACAACGATAATATCGTTAGTTGGAAGGCGGACGTAGCGTGTCATAAATCATTATACCAAGTATAGAGACCCAGTAGGGCTGTCAATCATTCTTTATAAAGAAGTATTACATTTTATTTTTAGTTGTCATAACTTTTATGAAAATATACAGCATGTTATATCACGTTGTTGTATTGCCTTTAATACGTAGTTAGCGAAGAGCATTCTACTTTGGTAGTTTATCCGATGAGTCAGGCCTTTTATGGAGCTCTACCTGATGAATGATCTCATATTCATTGAAAGCTATCAATAGGTATTAATAAATGTCAACAAATCGAGATTTATAACATACATTTTGCTATCAATTATTCTTAATATTTCACTTTGAAAAATGCGATTTCATTTTTGTTAATAAAATTGACAATCCTATGAGCGAGTGACATATTTAGCCTGCACCGTGCGTGACACGCCAGCTCGCGTGTGACAGCGACACGTGTCGTCATGACGTGACGTGACGTGACGTGACGGGATCACGTCGCTCGTTGGTTCCGTCACAATCGGGAGAGTGATAATACTATATTACATAAGAATAATAAAGAATATAAACGCATCGTGAAATTCTTTTTTACAACAATACATTAAATTCCAATTATGTGTAGTTTTCTGCAATTTACATAATAATATTTTCTCGCTTAACTTTTTGAAGTTCACGTTTGTCTTTTTTTTTATGGGATAGGACACAATCGAGCCGGCGTGTCGCCTGATGGAAACCAATAAACGCCGCCTGTAGACATCTGCAACACCATAAACACCATAAATGCGTTATCGATCTTTGTAATACGAGTAGGCTAGTTTTTCGACGGCTTTGATGTCGTATCGAAGTACCACTGAAGTAAGCTGGTTCAATAGAGTGGTGGTGCTTGGTACTAAGTTTCAGAAAAAACCCATCATACTGGATCGCAACTCATCCACATACATACACACATATCGTCACGCCTGTTTCCCGTATGAGCAAACCGGCACACCTTCCTTGCTTCCTCCACACTCATCCATATTTTCATCCATCCTTCCTCTCACATTTATCGTAGCGAAACGGATCACCGTTCGATGCTTTTCGCCCTTCTAGACGTGACAGATTGCGAACCACGTTGTCATTTTTAAAAAAATTAGGTTTATTAAAATTCGTCATAGTGAATCCCACGAACCGCAAGGGAGGATAGAGGTCAGCCCCAGCAGAGCCCCGCATGTTGAGGTAAGGCATTATAGTACTCGATGGAGCCCGATCCCAGGACGATTGGCACGCTTGCAACTAAGTTCGTCTAGGGACGAGCTTAGCGTCTAGGGAATAGCTTAGTAGACGCAAGCGTGCCAATCGTCACGCATCCATTGGCACGCAGACCACGCACGGAGAGGTAGGAAAAAGAATAAAGAACAAGGAAAGATGGATTTAGACAAGATAATAGAGATATGATACTACCGCAACGGAAAACAGGGAATGATACGGCAGCAGCTCGGGAGGCCGGGGTCGCGTACCCGTGTACCAATACTATAATTACCAGATAGACGGGTAGGCCAAAATAATCTGTGACTCATCTGAATGATGGGGATGAAACTGTTCTTTTCGGTGAGTTGCGCGGATTTCAATGGCAGGTATTATTTCTTTAATTATTAATGAGTCTGAGATAGTTGGATTGGGAAATATTTATAAAGACTACATATATGCAATATAATAAATCAAATATCATAAATAAGATTATCTAATTTAATAATATTTTATAGGCATTCAGAAGCATTTCGAACTTAAAAACAAAAGTTTTCTTCTTAAATTTAAACTTAGGATATTTCAGTGTTTGCTTTCGTGTAAATCTTCGATGGGCGTAAATTAATTTTATTTGTATAGAAGCGAGCCCGCTGGAACCCCGTCGCGTTGTATGCTGTTCACCTTTTAATATAACGCCATTATCTTCCAAACTGTATTTTCTTTGGTACACTCAACGATAAATGAAACTTGGTAAAAATGCTTTTTAATGAGAAAAATTAATTACATACATACATATCGTCACGCCTGTTTCCCGTAGGAGTAGACAGAGACCACAGCTCTCCGTCTGCTACTATCTCGGCATACTTTTCTTGCTTCCTCAACATTCATTACTCTACTCATGCAAGCCCGCCGGTTAAGGGTAACTCTTGACCTAGCCTTTTTTAAAACTTCAGCAATCTAGTCAAGGTATGTTTTCCGTGGTCTTTCACCGACCCATCCATCCACATTCGTTACGTTGCGAATGTGGATTTCTTTTGCCAGTCATCTTTCATCCATCCTCTCTACGTGCTCAAACCATCTAAGCCTGCCTTTCTCGACTTTTGTCACGACACCTTCTTTTTTCCACATCGCTCTCTTGTATGTTCATTTCTTTTTCAGATTATTAATGGAGTCAGGCGTTACTTTGCGGAAATCCATCACTACTTGGACAGTCAAAAGTTTTACTTAGCTAAGATCCGCTACAAGCAAAACAATAACAGAAAATTAATAATGTGTGTTTTTCCGTTGGGTTTTAGTTTAGACAACCGAAAACTTTTCGGTTGCCGATTTTCGGTAAGTTTTTGGTTTAAGTTCCAAATAAATCCACTAAACCCAACGGAAAAGCACACATTATTAATTTTCTGTTATTGTTTTGCTTGTCGCGGATCTTAGCTAAGTAAAACTTTTGACTGTCCATACATTTCTTTTTCTATTTCTCAAATTTACACCACACATACTTTTTAATGCTATAATTTCTATCGCATTCAGTCTGCTGTTAATTACAGAACAAAAAGTGTACAATTTTTTAACGGCAAACAAATGAAAGCGAGGTGCTTTTAGGAATCTCTTTTTCAGCAGCTCTTTTCCCCGCGCGCTGCCTTTCACCTCTTGATTTCAGTGCAGCGTTTAATGGGTCACTAGTTGGAATCTGGGTCGGTAACAATGGGAGAGTTGGCGAGGCGGCCTCTCCGCGCGGGTGACATTTTCATATTGTTTCACTGCAACTGAAAAAAGTGCATGATTACAAGACAGAATGAAAAACCTTCCTGTGTATAAATTACAATTTAAATATTCAATGTTGGTTTTTTAAAATTTGATCAAACGAAATGTGCGGATTTTTAGTGAAGAATCCCTGGTGAAGGTGAAGAATTGATGACGGCTGTTTTTCTGTATTAATTTTTTTTTTAATAGGATAGAGAGGCAAACTAACAGGCTTGTCACCTAATGGAAAGCAATCAACGCCTCTCATAGACGTCTGCAGTGCAAAAGCGTTGCTTTTCATCCATACTCTATCACCAACTTACGCCCAAATCTTCTAAGTATCCCGTTCTCAACTTTTCTTAATATTGATTGTCCACATAAAAATATTTTGTTCACTTTTAATTTTATGGACCTTACTACTCTTTATTTATAAATAGTCTAATAAAAATAATAACAATAAAAAGAAACACAAATTTATTTTTTCAATCGAAATGTGTGTTCGTATTAAAATATTAAAGTTCCATTTATTCGCTTTCACCGAGCGTCTTGGAAATGAAGACAAAACCGAGCGCGTAAATGACTTAGAGCTTAACGTTCCAGGCCCTCAGGCGGGATACAATTCTCAGCGCGTCGACGTCGGATACCCTCCGCTCCATTTCCCTCGGGACCGTTTACTTTCCACAGCTCCCGTCCCGCCCAGGTCGGCCGCCATCAAACGAAACGCAGGCCGCCGCACGAACCTCACATAACGACACACAGAGCGCGCCTACCGAATCTAGATTTAGTATTATCGTCTACGAATTTTCGTGGGTTTCTTGTTCCAATCCGACGGGTTCGCTGTACTTGTACGTTGAATTGGATTTTTAGCCTTGCTGTCGTTTTATTTGTAAAATAATAATAATAAGTGGAAGGGATAATAATATAAGCCTTTATTCAGATAAATACGTAATATACTAAAATAACGACCGATTGTCAATGGTCGGGGGTTCGTCTCCCACATTGGAATAAATATATGTATGGATTTATAAATATTTATTTCGAGTCTGGTAATTCCCCTAATCCGCATTTCCTTTTCTGCCCTTTCCTTTCTTCGCCATCCTTTCCCTTCCTCTCCGCCAATCCGGTCGGGCACACTCTTGGAATTTAGCTGTTCTACTCGCTGCAATAATGACGTCGGGATGCTGTTAACCTGGCGAGCGATATTCTCTTATAATGCTGAGATGGTCGTCGGTTTGTGTCATAGACTTTTGAGGTATCCCACTGAAAAAAGTGTAAAGTATATCGCCGAAATGAGTTTTTAGTTTGTTAGGAAAGAACACCAAGAAGCTCCATAGTGTCTTGTAGTATCAGGTTTGGCACCATTTTGTTAAAACCATGTGCGTGAAGTGTAGATAGGATCCCGCAGAAAACATGCATCTGAGTGGTAGCTTATCTACCGCGCTTCGTATGGTGAGAGGCCATTTCCCCCTCCCATTGCCACTCCCATAATGACACTTTCCTTAAAGGTCGGCAAAACGCTTCCGCACTGCCTAAGGCGCTGTGGAAGTCTATGGGCGGTGTTGATTGCTTTCGATCAGGTGACGCGCCTGCTAGTTTGCGTACCTATCCCTTTAAAAAAGGATCTTTCTACTAATGTCTCAAGATTGGCGGAAAATAATTAGCAAGTATGCGTTTTATGGACAGTCAAAAGTTTTACTTAGCTAAGATCCGCGACAAGCAAAACAATAACAGAAAATTAATAATGTATGTTTTTCCGTTGGGTTTAGTGGATTTATTTGGAACTTAAACCAAAAACTTACAGAAAATCGGCCATCAACTCTCCACTCACCAACCACTATACACAACACCAAACACACATTATCACTTTTCCATCTTGTAAACGACACGTGTTTCGCCTCAACACGAAAGACAACCGAAAAGTGACATTTCGGTTGTCTTCCGTAGAGTCTACTATACCTAAAGATGCCTCGTGTTGGGGCGAAACACGTGTCGTTTACAAGGTGGAGAAGTTATAATGTGTGTTTGGTGTTGTGTATAGTGGTTGGTGAGTGGAGAGTTGATGGCCGATTTTCGGTAAGTTTTTGGTTTAAGTTCCAAATAAATCCACTAAACCCAACGGAAAAACACACATTGTTAATTTTCTGTTATTGTTTTGCTCGTCGCGGATCTTAGCTAAATAAAAATTTGACTGTCCATATAGTGATGGATTTCCGCAAAGTAACGCCTGACTCCATTAATAAGTATGCGTTTACCAATTATTCGACCTTTCTTTTGTTAACGGATACGAACATGGAACATACGAGTACACGAAGGTTGTTTTTTACTTAAAACACTTTATTCTAGTAATGTTCTCAAGAAAGCGTTTTTCTAGCCTCACATAATAGATAGAGGAACATGGAATCAGCAAAATGACTTATAAACTATATTAAATATTATATCTTATCTCTAATATAATATAGTAAATTAGTTTTTATTACTGTGTTTATTTTCGTATAAATGTTTCTGAGTTTTATGTAAATGTTGTTGTGACAGTACATTGCGAATTTATTCATTGGTTTCGTGTGATGCGGAGTGCGTATCGACCACAAACCTTCCCCCGTCTCCGCACGTCCTCACATCGGGGATCGACGGAAACACATCGCTGATCCACACACCGGCTGACGACTCATTGTGCTGCTTATAAATGACTTAGTTCATCCCTATTCACTTAGCTCGCATTCTTTAACCGTATTGACGGGTCCAAATAAAATAGAAGAACGACACAAATGGCAAAGAATATAAGAGTATCGGGTGGATTCACAAATCTCAAGATTCATTCTGACGTGTGTTTGCCGTAGGGTCACACCATTACTTCTAATGCTTGTGGACAGACGATAACGTTTTTCTAACCAATGAAAAAAAAGGTGATTCCTAACCTACCTTCCATCTTCCTTCCTTCCTCCACCACAACATCCTTTGACAGAAGGAAATATTCAGCAATAAACCGTTACAATATATTAATTAAAAAACTAACAAACTAACTTTTTTGGCGCAGCGACCCAAAATGGATCTTGGCCTCCGAGTAGATCTTACGCCACCGCGCCCTGTCCTGCGCCACCTCCTGTCAGTTGCAAATTTGAAGGTTGCGCAAGTTATCCTCCACCATGTCTCTCAAGCGGTACCTGGGGTGCCCCACAGGACGTCGTCCAGTTGGGCGACCCACATACGCTCTCTTGACAGCGAGATCCTCCTCCATCCTCTCAATATATTAATTGATGGATGCAATATAAGTTACTATTTAATAATTTAATAAAATACTTTTTTTCTGTATAGAAATAGAAGGGCAAACGAGCAAGCGTGCCGCATGATGGAAAGCAATCAACCGTTCGCAGACATTTACAACACCGTACGCATATAGAAGCGTTGCCGACCTTTGAGATATATTGTTGCAGGAATTAGAATGTATCTCGCCCTGACTGAATTTCGGCTTTTATACACAAAATCGAGACCGCGAACAAAGACAATAAACAACGAATAGAGAATCTAAAAATAGATTTGCTTCAGCATACTAATATGAAATTACTGCAAAATAAATCTTAATATACAGCCCAATATTCATGCATGTATTTACATAAATTTAATTAATTTATTTTACACATAATAATTTATTTATAGTGGTAGAGTCACGCTGTAGACGAATACTTTGTCAAGAATGGCATATTATTTGTCTGTAGCATGAACAGGCCGGCTCGCCCAGGGACGTACCACACTCCCGCAGAAAACCGGCGTCTGAGTGGTAGCTTAGCTAACGCACCTCGTACGGTGAGCAGCTGAGTTCTGGAATTTTTCCTTTACGGTTGTCTTCCGTACAGTCTACTATACCTGATGATGCCTAGTATTAAGGCGAATGTTTTTGGTGTTGATAGTGGTTGGGTACAGGAGAGTTGCTGACGGCCGTTTTTTTGGTAAGATTTAGTTTAAGTTCCCCGTAATTCCACATCTTCGTGTAAAAAAAACACTATTAATTTTTGTATTTTTGTTCACTTGACGCGGATCTTAGCTAAGTGAAAATTTTGACTGTCCACATAGTAATGGATTTCCACAAAAATTAACGCCTGACTTTATTAATCGTCTTACTCATCTTACATAATGTGCCAACAGATGGCGCAATGATACATATAAAATTAGTTTTGTCTATTCCCTAAAATATTTAAATATATTAATTTATTAGGCTTGTTTTTCGTAAATATTGCTGACAGATTCCACGGATTGGTCGTGCGTGAAAAAATATTTTTGGTGAACGCACTGTACCAAAGCGCTACTCATCCTGGTGATGTTTTGTTCGTCATATTTTTTTTTTCACTCAACTGAAACGCCTTACTAAAGTGGACTTTCAGAACAAGTTGCGTCGAAACATGTCCTCTCTCACTCGACACTTTATTTTTCCTACAACTTCTTAATATAGTAGAAAGTTTGAGAGAGTTTATACGATAAAATATGGCGAATTTTATTTTAATGATAGTTGACTCCCGTTGTAAGATAGGAATATGTCAAGGATTTATAAAAGAAAAAATATAACATGATATTTTTTTAGGTGATTTAAGTCAGTGTATACTTTGCGGAGATCTATTATATTTACGACTAGACTAAATGACCCAGTAAACATCATTCCACCTACAATTTATTTCATTCAAATTAACGAAAATGACATCTCCTTATCTTCTCCTGGTATGTTAGTACTTAGGTATGCAATACTTTTCAAAATCACACAAAAGAAACAGTTTTGTATAACAACACGTCCGTTAGACGATAAAGCCGCCACGAACGCCATCTATTGAAAGTAATTGGAAGTAAAAGAATTTTTCATTTTTCCAGCTGTTCTTTTATGTTTTCCTTATATTTTTTATTCGTAAACCTTCGGTCGAGCCTTAAGTTTGATTGAGTTTAATAATTTGCTAGGAAAGAAATCACGAAGAAGCTTTATTGTTTCTTGATCTTGTTGAAGCCATGTGCGTGAACTGAAGGCAGGATGTTCACTTTGGATTAGCAGGAAAATGTAATTCTGTCATCGGAATCAATCAATCAACAGCCAACGGAAGTCCACTGCTGGATAGAGGCCTGCCCCATGAAGCGCCACCTAGTCCGATTTTCGACTTCACCCATCCAGTTTCTACTAGCCGCCCTATGCAGATCGTCGCACCATCTAGCGGGGGGGGGGAGGGGCGTCCCACACTACGTTTACCGAGACGCGTTCTCCACTCCAGCACTTGTCTGCTCAAACGAATGTCGAATCCGACAAACGTGATCAGCCCATTTTCACTTTAGTTTGCTAATTCAAAAGGCTATGTCGATGACTTTAGTTCTCTGGCGGATTTGTTTATTCCGAATCATATCTACCAGAGGAATTTCGAGCATACCTCTCTCTGAACGACTCTGAGCTTGTGAAGCGGACGGACTGTTAGCAGCGTCCACGTTTCAGCTATTATATACTATTTATATTATATGTATATATTCATTCATTAATAATTAGACTTTCAAAACTAATGGTTTTCCACAAGCACACTTGTATTTGTATGTCGCACTTAACTGATGGTAATGGTCTTAAAAGCTGAACCCATGGGGACGATCCCCCCAATTGTTGCACCCTTCACATGTGTAGTAACTGGTAATGCAGGCTTGCGTACACTCCCACTACTTCAGGGCCACTAATTGTACGTCGCGGTTGCTACGAGAGTCACTAGTGGGTGCGCGGAGTGTAAAATCGATGCAAAGCTGGGCTCTCCCTCAAGTGTGGCTCTTACCACCCCGATATAGGGGTTCAGTCATATTTGCCCTTCCTTCATCTCCCCGCTCAGGTAATAATAACAGGTATTTAACTATTGAAAAGAAGTTTTCTCGCGGGAGCTCCCACAAAATTACTTTCTACATGACCCATCAAGCACTACTGCTCATGCAAATAAGAAACTGAATATGTATGTGAAAACATTAATTCTATACAGTTACTAGAAATAGAAATATAAAAATTTTATTTATGACACTTATTTTACAATATTTAATTTTTGCTTAAAACCTTAATAATATACAAAAAGATAACAAAAAAGAAATTAATTTTAATCTAACAAGTGTCATAAATGGTCCTTTTACATTGACTAAAACATCAGTTCTAGTATTTAAGTGTTAAAATAAATCTAAAAAAGAAATTTCTAGTCATCTAAGCTAGTGACATACTAGAAATGTTAATATTATCCAAAGAAAAGCCAATGACTGTAAGATGCCCGTTTATTTTTGCAAAGGAGTATATTCATTTACATATTCAATATCAAAACGAGTTAAAACAATGCAAACAATCTTTGTTTCGATTCATTTATTTCATTTTATAATAAACATGAGAAGGAAGCGTCCACATTGCCAGGAACCGTCGACACATGGGGGCCTCAAGGGCTTTTGTTTATTAAGAATGATCCTTATGTTACGTTTATCGTTATAAATTGTGCCGACCTTATTAAATGATGGAAGTATATTGATTGACGAGCCCATTTCCATCTGTAAGTACTGTAAATTATGCTTAAATTATGTACTACGACAAATGTAGTGAGGGACGCCCCCCATAGCCCAAACCAGCATACAAGGGGAATCCCTTCCCCTGTTAGCAAAACCTAAGCCACTTACTTCCTTTGCTCAGAATAACAATTTGTACTTCTTAGTTATGTTCCGACACGTTACGTAAGCGAGGGGTAAAGCGGCGATTGTCAGGTCGTTGCGGAGAGCCCGACCTTGGCGCGCGGCCTGGATCCAATCCGCGTGATGTTCCCTTCGGTTAGCGCGCAAACACACCCTCGGGACTCACACCGTCTCCATCGCCTTGCCGCCATTACGGCGACTGTGTGGCACAGCCCTAACTTTATTAACTTATCGAATACCTTACTTAAACTTGCTTGACTTATGTAGACAGTCAGAACATTTACTTAGCTTAGATCCGCGACAAGCAAACAACAAGAGAAAAATAACAATTTGTATTTTTTACTGGAAGAAGTGGATTTACGAGGAACTCAAACTAAATCTTACCGAAAAACGGTCGTCAGCAACTTTCCACCTCCCAACCACTATTAACAACACCAAACACACAACGTCACTTTTCACTTTGCACATGAGACATGTTTCCCCTCAACAAGGGGCATATCAGGTATAATAGTAGACTCTACGGAAGACAAGCGTTAATTTAGCTTAGCTAAGTAAAAGTCCTGAGTTTTCACATAGTAATAGATTTCCACAAAGTAACGCCTGACTCCATTAATCATCTTATTTAACTTAGGTTCTTCTGTCCCTCGTGAGGGGCAGAGGGCATCCGTTATCGCTATCTTGAGCTACGCACTTTGATTCGCCCCAGGTCATTCCGATGCTACCCGCTTCTGCTATCATCGTACGTCGCCATGTTTGCTTGGGACTACCACGCTTCCTTTTGCCATGAAGATCTAATCCGCGAACACAAAGCTATAGTATTATATAACTTTAACAGAGTTATATAAAACCCTTCATTTTATATTAGTTAATTACTTTACTTGTTAGTTTAGCGCCGTCGAGGATTGACCAGAACTGGAAAATAGACTATAATTTAGGAAACCACGCTAATTTTGGTTGCTTGTTAAAATAATATAATATATTTAAAACCATTAGATGATTTGATTCAGGTAAAAGATATCGAAGAAAACAGAAAATAGTAGATTCAGATAATTGCTTTCTAAGAAAGATGAACAATGATTTTAATATTGCTAGAACAATTGTTAACCTAGATAATGATGCTTGTGAGGATGTGGTTCACATCCATCGTCCAACGGAGGATGGGAATGCACGATGTACATATCACTTACCAACCAATCTTGCACAATACATACATTTTGTTTATAGTATAGCAGGCAAATGAGCATGTTAATTATGGTGGTAAGTAATCATCGGTGTACATAGACATCCGCATCACCGGAGGCGGAGGTTGCCAGCCTTTAGTAAATACACACGAATGTCTCTTGAACGCCCTTATGTTATATTTACATGGGAATACCGTTTTCTGTTTGTTAATGAATTATTTTATAATACAAAAATCGCATATAAAGTTCGCCACCCGTTACGTCCTGATTCCTGATTCTCACGAGGGCGAAAAGCGACTAATGGAGAGCTGTTTCGCTGCGATAAATTGTAGCGAATGGAAAAAAAATCCATCGATATCGATAAAGGTACCCGTCGCCTCACTACGCCTCTATCGACGCTACGTTCGTAAAAAGCGAACGTCTCAGTTTCACGGTACGTAGTTTCCGTTATTCCCTCCGTCGACTCGTCTGCCCCTGATTGCTGTTTAAATTAAGTTTTTATTCTGGAGCCGCATGCCGCATGCCAATCTATAATATATAGATTTTACTGAGGAAAGGAATGATACGGACAAAAATTGAACGCGACTATATATAAATAAAATAATATTTATTGAAAAGCAATAATCATTGGTAATCTGGTTTATTTAAAAGTCATATTCATTTAATCACACATTTTTAGAAATAATACAATAATGTTTAAAATAATTAATGCTAAGCCAACTTTCTCAGGCATGGTGCCTTCGAAAGTATTAATATAATACTATGCGATAACGTAATGGGATTGGTATACGGGTTCGCGACCCCGGCCTTCCAATTTACTACCCTATCACCCCGGATGCTATAGTACCTTACCTCAGTATGTGGGGCTCTGCTGAGGCTGACCTCCATCCTCTCTTGCGGCTCGTGGAATTCACTGCTAACAGAAGTGAAAACCTTACATTGTATTTTGTAATTATAAACTAATTGTAATACTGTTGTACTGCACAATGATCTGACAATTCAACAATTGAAATCAAATTAAAGCAGAATATAAAGAACGACGTAAAGTATACGCACAGACCTTTCCATGTAAAAAAATAAACTTTCTAGGAATAAATGTACTCAACAGTGATATTAAATAGCACGTGAGGGTGATAGCTATAGATATGCTGCCATTACTACAGCATGTTGCTGACGCGACTCACAAAACTTTATCCATTCACGAAGCGTCCAACGCACACACATACAATCGGGTAAATACAATGAGTTGGCGTGATGCGTGTACTTAGACAAATACTGTACTTTAAGCAATAGCGTGTTGCTAACGCGAACCTATAGATTTTTTCCCTACCCATAGTTGTGGAACGCAGCTATAGAAGAATTAAATAGTGCCACCTTCACGATTTAAATCCTTTACCAAACAACTGCGGGAAGTGTTCTTATAAATCACTTCTAAAGTTTAAACATTTACTATTTACAATGTCACAAACAAACTTGATGGACACAAAGTGGTTGACAAAGCTTTCCGCAGTTGGCTTGATTACCCACATCCCCCAAAGTCCACTCAGCGTCTCTCGTTAATATTTAAACAGCAATAAGCAGACTGAAGGCGGTCAGGCACGTCAGCGGTCGACGTGAACGCGCCGCTCCCCCACTTTGACGCGCCATTACTTTTGTGTGTCGTTTGAGATATATCCCATCCCTAACCAAACTCCCCCTTGTTTATACCCAGGAAAAATGAAATTTAGTTTTAGCATGCGTTATGACCGCGTGTTCATTTCGAGCTTCGGAATTAACAAATCCACCAGAGAACTAAAGTCACCGACATAGCCTTTCGAATTAGCAAACTAAAGTGGCAATGGACTGGTCGCGTTTGTCGGAGATCCGACAATCGTTGGAGCCAACGTGTGCTGGAGTGCAGACCGCGTCTCGGTAAACGTAGTGTGGGACGCCCCCCGGCTAGATAGTGTGACGATCTACGGAGGACGGCTGGCAGAAACTGGAGAGGCCTATGTCCAGCAGTGGACTGCAGCAGGCTGTTGATGATGAACGACCGCGTGTGAAGTGGAGTTGGGAATAAACGGTTGGCTTTCATTCCGACATTCATCCCTACCATCTGAGTGAATGGCGATACATTACGGTGCGTTTGTCCAGAAACTTCTGTTCACGCACCACTACCTTGTGGAACCAACTACCTCCAGCAGTGTTTCGGAACCACTAAAGCATTGGAACCGTCAAAAAACAAGCCTACATATTTTTCAAAGGCTGGTAATGCTTCTGCAATGCCTATGGCATTGCGGATATCTATGATCGACTATGATTGCTTTCCATCAGGTGATACGCCTGCTCGTTTGCCTTTCTATTATATAAAAAAAATTGTGTACGTAACATGCAATGAGTAACTGACTTGAAACGTCGTGCTAAGCATCCACTTGTTGCAAATTCAGTCTGTCATGTTTCACTTAAAATTAAACTTCACGATTTCTCTACTTTATAAAAGTTATTGAATGTTATTTTTATCCTATTCTTTAGCTAAAACACGAGGCACGATTCCCACGAGGGCGAGCCACTGGACCAATGGAGACCAATGGAGAGCCGATTCGCTGCGATGAATGTGAGAGGAAGAATGGATGAAAGGATGGATGAGTGTGGAGGAGGCGGGGAGGGTGTGCCGAAATCGCAGCGGATGGCACTCTGTGGTCTCTGACAACCCCTACGGGAGATAGGCTTGAATATATAAAAATATATTTTTATCCACTTAACACTCTATACATCTGAATATAATAATATAATTTTATGCAGCGATATGAAACGTATTTTACACAAGTTTCAATATAATAGAAAAGTATAATGGTGCACGAACCCGTTGATACACTGAAATAATAGTCCGTTTTCCTATAGTCTGTCCGTATAAGTCTCACGTTATCAAAATATTAAATACTTTATTGTACACATAAAACACGACATACAAGAATTAAAAGGAAAGAGGTTGTACAAAGGCGAGCTTAACTCAAAATTGAGTTTTCTTGCAGCAAACCCAAGAGGGAAAGAGAGATAAGATAAGCTGTGAGGATAGAAATAAGCGTACAACAACAAAATATAATAGTAATATACATAGCAATACATACTATATAAAACCATACATATATAAACATATATATAAATACAAATAATATATAATATAATACTAAATAAATAAGAGGATAATTAGATATAAATATTTTATACTGAAAGGAAATGTTCTTTAATTCTTGTCTTAAATACATCCAGCGACAGACGATAGTCTGTCTACGTGATAACGTATAGTATGTGGGAGAGAGTTCAAGACAAAAAATAGCGTTCCTCCTTTGCGAAAATTTTCATATAGCATACAGAATGTAATAAGCATGATGAACCTGCGTCGTAACAGCCCATAGCGTCCCACACGTGCCTCGTGCCTCGTGCGATGGCAGTTAGGGCGGGCGTGCGTTCGTACACGTGTGGGCCAGGCCTACAAGCGCCCCCCCCCCACCGCCCCGTACGATGAAAGTTTGATTACGTTTTTACGATGCGCTCTCCCCCACCCCTCGGGGGGGTGATGAGGGTGGTGAACGATATTGCGGAATTAATTATAAGTGTCAACACGCCGATCCGCCGCGCTCGGGGAGATAAACAAGTGATAAGTACCGAGTTCGATCGATTTGTTCGTGTTGCGACCCTTCCTGCAGCATTTCAGACCCTGCATGCAGTCAGGTAAAGTGTGTTAACATTCTAATTAAATTGAAAAACTTCCCTTCCCTTTTACGGCTCTGTTCTCAGAGTATGTTTGTTTAAACAGTAATTCTAATCTGCAGTCAATTAGAGACGTACATATGTGTAATTTTATCATCTAAACGTCTAATGTTTAAGACAAATTGAGGCTTTTCTCGTCAACTAACTTCACCGACGATTTTTGAAGTGATAACTTCTATAGTCGCCTTACACAACTCTAGGTAGGGAAAAATCTATGGGTTCACATCAGCAACATGCTAATGTTTAAGGTATATCTCTAGCTATGAGTATATATGACGGGTGGCGAACCACGTCGCCGTCGTTTTTGACAAATTAGGTATATTAAATTCGTCATAGTGAATCCCACGAGCCGCAAGGGAGGATGGAGGTCAGCCTCAGCAGAGCCCTGCATGCTGAGGTAAGGCACCATAGTCCCCGGGGAGCCCGACCCCGGGACGATCGGCACGCTTGCGACTAGGCTCGCCCCTAGCCACGCATCCATTGGCACGGCAGACCGTGGATTGGCGGAGAGGAAGGGAAAGGATAGAGAAGAAAGGATGGGCAGGAAAGGAAATGCGGATTGGGGGGGGTTACCAGACTCGGAATAAACATTTATAAATCCATATAAATATTTATTCCGATGCCTATATATAGATGTCTCCGTCGTCTATATATAGATATACTTCAAACACAGTTAATGCGCGCGCAGCTGCCTACGTACACGCATCACGCCAACACATTGTATATACCCGATTGTATGTGTGTGCGTTGGACGCTTCATGGATAGATAAAGTTTTGTGTGTCGCGTCAGCAACATGCCGTAGTAATAGCAGCATTTAATATTACAATTGGTTTGAAATTTCAAAATACAGTTTTAAATTTTCACTTCTGGCGGCTGTCGTCGTGACTCCCGCAGATTTTTTTTATTTAATTTAATAATTTTATGTTATTATTAATTATATTGTTTAATTGTGGTGGCGTTATTGTACAATGTAGTTCGTCCATCCAAGAAAATAAAAGATAATGTTAATGCCTCAATATAATATTATGATTAATGTATTTTTACTTTGCAGAAATCCATTACAATGTCGACAGTTAGAATTTAGCTAAGATCCGCGACAAGTATACAAAAAGAGAAAAATAATATCGTAGTGTTTTCTACTGGAAGAAGAGGATTTACGGGGAACTCAATTTAAATCTTATTTAGAAAACACACATTATTATTTTTCTGTTTTTGTTTACTTGTCGCGGATCTTAGCTAAGTAAAAGTTTTGATCTTAGCTAAGTAATGATGATATATGTAAATGAATTACAGATGATGCGTTCTTCAAAATGTTTTATATTTATTTAAATGGATGTTTTCCATTCAAGGTGTTTTAAAGGGATCAGTCTTACAGCAATCTACATGTATTTTCTGATATGCTCACAGCCTATTAGCCTCCCTTTTTTCTTTTACCGTTTGAAATCAAGAAATAATTGTAATAAGTTGATCAAGTAATTCATATTTTAGACTTTCTTATCTAAATGGCCTTTACACAAAAATTACTGTCAGTTGACTTTTTTATAATAATATTTTGTAAAGCCTTTCGCAAGTTATTTGAAAACTTAACACATGAAAGTGAAGTTTCCTTGAAAGTTGCGAAGCCTCCGTGAAATTAGGTTATGTAATAAAGTCTCTGGCGACCATTTCTAGGTTCATCTGTGGCTCAAAGTTTGAAACGACGTTGTAAGAGGTACACGGGGAATATTACAAAACTTACATTGCTTCTACCATTTTTTTCTGACCCTACAGTCGTATTATTAATGGAGTCAGACGTTACCTTGCGGAAATCTATCACTATGTGGACAGTCAAAAGTTTTACTTAGCTAAGATCCGCGACAAGCAAAACAATAACAGAAAATTAATAATGTGTGTTTTTCCGTTGGGTTTAGTGACCCTCTATGGAAGACAACCGAAAAGCTTTTCGGTTGTCTTCCGTAGAGTCTACTATACCTGAAGATGCCTCGTGTTGGGGCGAAACACGTGACGTTTACAAGATGGAAAAGTGATAATGTGTGTTTGGTGTAGTGTATAGTGGTTGGTGGGTGGAGAGTTGATGGCCGATTTTCGGTAAGTTTTTGGTTTAAGTTCCAAATAAATCCACTAAACCCAACGGAAAAACACACATTGTTAATTTTCTGTTATTGTTTTGCTTGTCGCGGATCTTAGCTAAGTAAAACTTTTGACTGTCCATATACCTACAATCGTACATTTCATGTAGGGAGAAGATTAATATACTTTTTTTATAAAGTATGTGTTTGATTCCTACAAGGGTACACGACCCCGGCCTCCCGAGCTACTACCGTATCAGTCCTTGTCTTCCGTCACGGTAGTATTATATCCCTATCATCCTTTTCCCTCCCTCTCCGCCAATCCACAGTCTGCCGGCCAATGCGAGGATGCGTGGCTAGGGCGAGCTTAGTTGCAAACGTGCCGACCGTCCCGCGATCGGGCTCCCCGGGTACTATGGTGCCTTACCTCAGCATGCAGGGCTCTTCTCTAATTTGTAAAAAACTAACGGTGACGTGAAGCGACTAACAGAGAGCTGTTTCGTTACGATGAATGTGAGAGGAATGGATGAAAAGATGGATGAGTGTGGAGAAGCAAGGAAGGTGTGCCGGGATCGTACCGGATGGAGATCTGTGGTCTCTGTCTACCCCTACGGGAAACAGGCTAAATAGAAATGTTAAAAATAAATAAATAAATATTGTGGCTAACCCATAGGCTTTAATAGCTACGACTTAAGGATTAATTTAGACAAAAACCAAATTGAAAAATTTCATTATTTGAGTCCATGATATATTTTTTGATCACATATATAATATTAATAATAATCTTTCTACGTGAGTGTATGCGACATGAACTATTTTAAAGTGTCGTATCTGCACGAAGTTTTCGTGAAAGCATTTTTGTGTGTCGCTCAGCCAACGTATAAGAACGCATGGACAACATATTCGCGAGTTCAACACCTTTTCAACAAAAGACTACTTAAAATCCTTTGTCGCCGAAAATGTTAAGTTACGCCTTTAGGCTCTCGCGCGTTTAAATCTCTTGTGTATATCTTTTAACCTTGTTGATTCTCAGCTCTCTCCACACAAACTATATAGGGATATATTCATATATTTAAAAGATGTAAAGTGAAGTTGAACGGAACATTTTTTTATGTTTGTATTATTTTTTAAGGCAAACAACCTCATATTACACAATCACAAGAAATTAGGTAGTAAAAATTGTTTCACTTTCCCAAATACAATATTTAATTAACAAACGCTCCTCGTCTAGGCGTTGTATACGATGTATCTCAGCTGTGAAATTGTGTCGAGTTATATCCATTTATATAACGATACTTGGTTAAGAGTTCCCCGAGAGTGAGTTAATTCCAGTGAGCTGAAGCCGGTGCGACGTTAAGGGTCAAGGTCTAATAATGCCCTGTCACCAGCGCCCTGCGGTTTGAAATGTAATACAGCTGCTCACAGTACACGAGACTGTAGTAAGTGCTGTGCCTATATTACAAATACGAAAAAGTTATATCGTTGGCCAAGTTATCAGAATTTGTAAGTACATATTATTATGTGCCTATGGCGGTCCACTGTTGGACATAGACCTTAACCAAAGTTGCGAAATCCATATAGTAAAATTTTGTCCATTTAGTAAAAATATATTTTACAGGAACAAAAAAAATACGATTTTGTTTCATAGTTTAAGAAATTTATTTATTTTAGTTTTTAATTTTATTTATTTTTAAGAAATTTATTATATTTTATTTATTTATTTTTAATACAAAATCCACAGCATATTATATGCTAACATTGTTCGGGCGAAGAGTTCAATAAATATAATTATAAATAATTTATGGGAGCTTTTTATATTTATAAATTTTGAGGATGTTTACAAATAAGAATATATACAAAATATATGACAGAAATGACGGATGTAATATAAAGTCTGCGCTGGACTTTTCCCGCCAACTTACATCAGTGACGTTGTGTTTTATTTTATTTTCATAATATTATATTGTTTAGTTGTGTGTATATATATATATATATATATATATATATATATATATATATATATATATATATATATATATATATATATATATATATATATATGCGACTTTTCCGTTCTGTATGTTGAACGACTTAGATGTGTACGCCTACAATACGATATCGTACAAGTAGGTCGCTTCGAGACGAATGGCTTTAGATAACTGTAACCTCGTGTAAATTGTACCCAAAGTTTATTCTTATCAAATATTGTTCTACAACTAAAGTATATTTTATAAACACACTATTAAGATATGAATATAAACAGATATTCTTTAAACTAGTCTGTTGTAACTGCATGCTTCTACAAAGTCTAAATGCATAAAACTTATAAATAACGAAGAACTTAATTCCAAAAAACAATTACTACTTAGGATGTGTTTTTTTATGAGATAGGAAGGCAAACGAGCAGGCGTGTCACCTGATGGAAAGCAATCAACGCCGCCCATAGACATCCGCGGTGCCATAGGCAGAGCAGAAGCGTTGCTAGCTAGCTATGTCACCACTCAGACGCCGGTATTCTGCGGGAGTGTGGTACTTCCCCGGGCGAGCCGGCCCATTCATGCTACAGACAAATATTATGCCATTTTTGATAAAACATTCGTCTGCAGCGTGGCTCCACCAATGTGGACTAGACCATTTATATTTTTGTTATAATCTATGCTTGTTATATTTACATATTTCAATCCTTTGTTTTATTAATTTATAATCAGCTTTTCTTGTTTTACTAATGTAAAAGGGGTTACGAAAATTTTGTCAAATTGAACCGAGTTCTGTTTTTTACAATAACCCGTTTAACGTATTTCAATAATTAATGATACACTATGTTAATATATTTTTAAAATATAATTTTGTTCTATATTTTAGTGGTTCTCAGGTATTTCACTCTTTAAAAACTTTGTGAATTCCATATTGCTTCCAAGCCGTTGATGAAATCTCGTGGAAACTTTGGAACTCGGCTCGTGAAAATTAAGCTCCTGGCGAGATAGCCTAGGCCGCTCCGGGACCTGGTAATTTAATAAAGACTTGAGGGGTTGCTTCATAGCATTCACTGCCTAAACTTGTGCCTTATGTAAGGAGTGTAATGTGGAAAGTTGCGACTTGTACAAAAATCTTATTACTTTCTATAAGACAATGTTTTCACCTTCGGTGGCTGGGTATTTTAATTTGACATTTTCATTATATGAAACTCATCTAAATCGAACTACATACCATATATATTTTGACGTAGGGAGTGTACAGTAATTTGCACGTCTTTTTCTATTAAAAGAATATTGGCGAAAAAATTTTTTTTCAATTAAATAAGGTACCAAAATTAATTTGTAATGTTTACAAATTAATTCATAATAAGAACAATAATTAATAATTTTACAATAGACTTATATAGCTATAAATGTCGTATATGTATGTATGAATACGTTTTTCTAAACTGCAAACAGTTTAGACATATTTACATATTCATACACATATATTACATATATACAAAACATAAAATAATAATACTAAACGCAAAACAATTATATAAAACGCACCATAATAATGCAAAACGTAACATAATAATGCAAAACGCAAAATAACAATACAAAATGTAAAATAATAACACCAAACGCAAAACAATACTACAAAATGCAAAATCATAAACGCAACACTAATCAATTGATCTATTGGTGTCTAAATTAACAAATGAGTTGTAAGCTTTATTTGGAGTAATTAAATACTAATATATTATGTATACACAAGAGAAAAGTTAAATGAAGGGAAATATGGAAATGTTACTAGCGATCGCGCGCCGGAAGATTCTTAGCTTTCCTGCTTGTTTTAATGAAGTCGGCCATTGAGGTTTTGAAGGGCGTGAATTATGCATGCTGCATGCATGCTCCTCTTTGTTCCGTCAAATACCTCCGACTCACCGTGGACTCAGCTACTTTCTACCGCTTGTCGGTCTTAAATTTGACAGCTTAAATCATTTTAAAAACAAGCCTACACATACCTTAAAGGCCGGCAACGCTTCCGTGACTCCTGCGGTGTCGCGGTTGTCTATGGGCGGCGTTTATTGGAAAGCAATCAGGCGACACGCTTGCTGGTTTGCCCTCCTATCCAATAAAAAAAAATTACGTTTCAACGAATTGAATTCTCTTAGTTTTATTTTGCAATCAATATTATATTGGTGAAGCAGAGATATAATGGTTACACACACACACATACACAAAATCACACACACACACACACACACACACACACACACACACACACACACACACACACACACAATCACACACACCTATAGGTTTCCATCTTTAATTATTATCTTACTTAATTCATGTTTTATTATCATTAGTGTTATTAAATTTTTAATTTCTTTTCTCTTTCTTATTGATATAGTGTTCTTACATTGTATTATTAATAAAAAATATAAGAAAATTAATAAACTAGTTTCCCACAACACAGGGAATCCTAGTATAAACATTTTGAAAATAATAATACCATTATTTTATTTATAATTAATAATAAAATCTTTTATTGTACTTATTTTAGTGTATTATTATACTCTATCTATGTAAGGTAATTATATAAGATTAGAGATCGATATGTTATAGATATTAAAACGTTCCTTATGTTTGTTAGCAGTCCGGGATATTACGTGTAGTCTATGATTTTACATTCCTGCCATGTTTGGCCGGGGTTTTGTTTTCGCGAGCCACTCCGGTGTCACAGGTTAAGGGAACATGGTATATCGCTTTAAAAATGTATTTATAATTGTAATTTAAAACGTTTCTATGGCGGTGAATAGTCAATTTTCTGATGTTGTATATCATAAATGTTGGTACTTTTTTTAGTTAGTTATGAATATCAATCGGATTTACAAGAATTACATTATTCTAATTAATTTGTAATAATAAAATGTAACCTTGTATAGACAGACACAACTTTAACAATTAGTGAAGCGAGAATGGACAATATAAGAAATTTTATAACAATATGCATGCTATATTTAATATAACACGTGAATCGTGTCATATTAAATATAGCAAACGATTATTTTTATATTATATTATTTATTGATTTTATATATTATTAAATATAGTGAAATATGACTTCACTATCGTAAATGAACGAAGCGGGGCATTAGAATTTATAAATTACGTATACGTACATCTACTCTAGACACGGGAAATTTAATGTTATTTAGCAATATAAATAAAAATAGACTAAAAAATCAAAACTAAAAAAAATTAACACTAAAATAAAATTTATACTAAGTAAAATTAATACTAAATAAAGTTACCACTAAAATAAAATTAACACTAAATAAAATTGACCCCTAATAAAATTGACATTAAAATAAAATTAACACTTAATAAAATTGACACTAAAATAAAATTAACACTAAATAAAATTGACATTAACATCGTGACATCTGACGAAGGGAAGTTCTCGTTTAAAGGAGTTCTACTGTTAACTCTACTCTGCGGTGCTGGAGCCGAGTCTGTTGTATTCCAGTCACGCGATCGACCGGCTACAGTTGCAGCACATTACACGGAATGTTTACCCCATGAACATCCCAATATTAATATTACAAAATCTTATGGTGTCACATACATATGTATGTACATAGATGTAGTTTACTAATAGGATATTAGTGGTTCATCGTGATTCTTTATTTGTAATATACTATATAATATTATATTTAAGTGACTTTTCCACGTCTCCAGCTTTAAAGAGTCAGTCAGAGCTTTTATAGTTGTCTGATGGACTGAAGGTCATCATAGCTGACATGTCACTTTTACGGTGGTGGTGCTACTTCTTTTAGGAGAATTGTTTTGCTATCCATATTTCTAATCTAAAGATAAACACATTATTACAAATATAATCGTCCGCTACGAGATTAAATCAGCAACCCTCTTGTAGTGAATTATCAAGTACTATCGGCGGGATTCATAATCAGCAGCATCCATTGCTACACATTGGCATCGTTCATGCTGGGATGATTTATAAAATAGTCTTTGGTGGTAGGGTATAATTTTATTAAGTGTTATTTAATTTGCTTTAAAAATATTTCGTACATACATACATACATATCTTCACGCCTATCTCCTGTAGGGGTAAGCAAAGACTACAGATCTCCATCTGATCGCTTTATTATGTCTTCATTTCTTATTCTATCATTCGATGTTTACACCTCACATACTTCTTAATGCTTTAAAAGCCGCATTCAGTCTGATTTAATGACTCTTCTGCCAAACCCAACTTTCACTACCGTACCAAGACGATACAAGCACCCCCTGATGAAGGCCGTTTTAAACATATTCTGACTTTTCATAAAGGAGTGCAGGGCTCCATTAACCTGATTACCAGCTTTCACCCGCCTTTCAATGACACCTTCCCATTTTCCATCTCTTGTGAAAATATTTCAATTGCTTCTAACGCTGAACAAAGTTTTAGGAAATTTATGAACAAATATTTTTTAAAAAAGCTAGTTTTAAAAATTATTTTCTTCTTGTTTATTTATTAAATTAGTTTAGTTACGAAAATTGCGTTTTAAATGAATCTAAGTTTACGTGCTCTTAACATTTCTCATTCAATAATTTACACTGTACACGAAGCAAGCTGAATTTGCTTAAAAGACGGGATGCTTCTCACAGCATCCGTGTCCCGTTACATACTCTCCGGAGACTCGCTGTAGTGCGGCTAACCGCATTTTCGCTTTAAATCTTTACGTTATTACACTATAAGAAAAGCTTTCACCAATATGTTAGTTAACGTTTTGCTTTTCAAAGTTAAAATAGGTTTTTAACTAAAGTGAATGGTAAAAACAAAAATCGGAGGCAGTCATGAGGACTGCCGATAAAAGTGAAAACTTATAAGACTGTATTTTGAAATTTCAAAATAATTGTAATATTAAATGCTGCTATGACGACCGATTGGCTCAGCGGCGAGGCCCTCCGCCCGCGGAGTCAATGGTCGCGGGTTCGATTCCCGCATCGGAATATATATATGGATTTATAAATATTTATTCCGAGTCCGGTAACCCCCCAATCTGCTTTTCCTTTCCTGCCCCCTTCCTTTCTTCTCTATGATTTCCCTTCCTCTCCGCCTACGGCAAGGGGCGAGCCTAGTCGCAAGCGTGCCGATCGTCCCGGGATCGGGCTTCCCCGGGGACTATAGTGCCTTATCTCAGCATGCAGGGCTCTGCTGGGGCTGACTTCTATCCTCCGTTGCGGCTCGTGGGACTCATTATGACGAATTTAATATACCTAATTTGTCGAAAATGACGGCGACGTGGTTCGCCACCCGTTACGTCCTGATTCTCACGAGGGCGAAAAGTAACCAATGACGAGCCGTTTCGCTGCGATGAATGGCAGCGGATCTCGGTTCTGTGGTGTCTGCCAAGCCCTACGGGGGATAGGCGTGAATATATATATAAAAAAATGCTGCTATTACTACAGCATGTTGCTGTCGCGACTCACAAAACTTTATTTATCTATGGAGCATCCAACGCACACACATACAATCGGGTATATATAATGTGTTGGCCTGATGCGCGTTTTTGCTGCGTGGTTATAGATGAGTGCAGTCTGGCGTTGTCATGGTGGAACACCACGCCCTTCCTATTCACCAGCTCCGCCCGGTTTTTCTCAATAGCTTTTTTTAACCTTTTTAACCTTAAGTTTGCTCCACTTTCTCAAAGATGGCACTGATTTTATCTGTGACAAGACTGTCCAGAGCGAATCTCATCTTTCACACTAAAATATCCAGACTTGAAACGCTTGAACCACATTTGTGCTACTCTTATTGATACTGCATTAGGACCGTAAACCTCACAAATTTTATTCGCGGCGTTCGTCGCTTGTTTACCTTTTTTGTAATAAAACTTTAAAATGTACCGAATTTCTTCGTCACATACGTTTATTTTGCTTGCTTGAAAAACAATTGAAAAGTGGCGGGAACTAGTTTTTTTTATTAATTGCATCTTCAGAATGTCACATGTAATGGTATTAAAACCAGCCAGTTACATTCAGTACAGCCAAAGAGGTTTGATTACTAATAATACTCAAAATACGAAAATACTTTTGCCCCGACCTATTATATAAGCTAAATTGTTCCCTTCTCATTTGAATACTACTAAGTTTTTTAAGCAATCTTTCTCATTCGACTAACCGATGAGGATTGTGCACCTTAAATCTCTATAAATATGGTGAGGTTTAAAGGAAAAGGGTTGCGAAGTTAGGGCGGGCGGGCTACGGCTCCGAGCGTCGCTAGTGCGTCTCCGGCACGCGAGGCGCACGCTCGTCGCCCACTCTGAATACGCCATCACAAACACACAATATCCGAAAATACGAAACTTCCAACTACCAGCGAGTTGCCTACACAAAAGTTTTAAAACTTTGACGTGTTTAATATATTTGATTGAGATTGTATGTACGTGAGAAGATTTTGAAAAACTCGGGTGAGTTAATTCATAAAGTTTGTTTACAACTTTTGTGCGCTAATAATCTATGTTTTATATAAGTTTGTACGACAGATATTTTACGTTTATTGATTTAAATAATAAAAATAACTAAGTAAAATAAAAAATGGTTTTGAACTTTTGAATATTGTTTAAAATTCATAAGTCCAATATTTTATTTTGTCCAGCATTTTATTCATAGCTCTTTTTCTGTATTTTTGAATGCTACATTCATTGGACTCCGCTAGGTTTTATTGTAGTCATGGTTGCAATTATTACACGATGAACATTAATAAATAACCTGGTAATAAATATTTGTAGATTATTTATCCATTTTTCTCGAATTGAATCCGCACCCTTGACCCTGAAAACGCATACTTTTCCACTGAAAATGATTCCAGTGCTAAATTAAGACTTGCCACATGCAAGAAAAAATATTCAATTTTTTAGATACTTATGCATGAAAAGATAAATTACAAGCTATTGTATGCATTTATAAGTAAAAGGAAGTCCACAACTTCACAAGCCATTCACTGCAACATCTATTACAGCCTCCACTCGTGCAGTACAGCGTTTCCAAGTGCCATAAACTATAACTCTAACTCTTAACATAAATTTCGCGCACTGACGGATGTATAAAAGACAGAAAATCTGACCAACTTACTCCTTCTCACTGCAACGCCCTTATCACGTTGTCATACCGACTTTTTTCGAATACTCCGACTGTACAGATGAAATGGCTCGTCCGAACTTGCAAGTCTGTTATTGCGTAACTTTTCCCATTGTTACATGTCACCAGCTACTCCCCTGATCCTTCTTCCTCTTAAACCTGCACCCAAAGTAATTAACCACTCAGGGCGCACGATAAAGGACAAGTCTATGTTACACGCGCTAATTAAATTCATAAATTATAAACTTACTAGCCTTTGACCGCGGCTTCGCTCACGTGGAATTTGGTCTGCCACATTAAGTTTCGAGACAGATCATTTTAAAAAAAATATATTTTTTTTTACTTAATTTATGGTTCACAATTTTGGTCATAGTGGCTTGCACATAAAACTTACATAAAATCATTACAAATTGTAGCCTATATGTTATTCCGATGTATAACCTATATTACTGTAAAGTTTCATCCAAATCCGTTCAGTAGTTTTTTCGTGAAAGAGTAATAAACATACATACTCACAAACTTTCGCATTTATAATATTAGTACTTCTGACGGACTTTGATGTAGTTAAACACATTTTGATAAAGAAACTTATAAAATACATGTTTCGAAGCTTAAAAACCCCATTCTTCAATAAACACAGATACAAAAAACAAATCCCGAAGAATATATCAGCTGTGCTCAACAACGAAACTTTGGTTAGACACCCAGTGTGCCCTTGATTTCAATAAGTCAAACCTCTTTATTTATGTAAATTCAAATTTCCACTAAGACGCAGTGTGAGGTGCTGAATTTAATTTTGCAGGATAAAAAGTTGAGCAAGTGAATGTGTTTGTGTATCTGGAGTCAGTTTACAAGGGATGAAAAATGTGAAGGTGACATTGAAAGGCGAGTGAAAGCTGGTTATCAGGTTAATGGAGCCCTGCACACCTTTATGAAAATCCAGAATGTGTCTAAAAAGGTTTGTTGTTGCAAAAATTGAGAAAGGCATGCTTAGATGGTTTGGGCCAATAGAGAGGATGGATGAAAGGTGAGTGATAAAATAAATTTATGTTGCGGATGTGAACGGAAGAGTCGGTAGAGAAAGACCAAGAAGAACATACCTTATACGTACAATACGCTGATCTCCATTCGCTGCTTTTGGAAGCCGATCTGCATGATGCTGTACTTAAACTTACTTTATCTATATATACAATGATTACCAGAAGCGTCAACTCATGGATACAAGTTGACGCCTCTGGTAATCATTGTATATTGTATATATAACTTAATGTTAGTTTCCTTACTGCTAAGACAGGCAAAAATAGTAAATTTTATTAAAATTTCAAAAAAATCATGAAAAATACAACTCATATGTGTATACATACATATATCATAACGTATCTGATATATTATATTATTAACAGAAAAATAAAACTCTTATCTATAAGATTATTAATGGAGTCAGGCGTTACTTTGCGGAAATCCATCACTATATGGACAGTCAAAAGTTTTACTTAGCTAAGATCCGCGACAAGCAAAACAATAACAGAAAATTAACAATGTGTGTTTTTCCGTTGGGTTAAGTAGATTTATTTGGAACTTAAACCAAAACCTTACCGAAAATCGGCCATCAATTTTCCACCCACCAACCACTATACATAACACCAAACACACACTACCACTTTTCCATCTTGTAAACGACACGTGTTTCGCCCCAACACGAGGCATCTTCAGGTATAGTAGAATCTACGGAAGACAACCGAAAAGTCTTCGTTTTCGGTTGTGTGTGTTTGGTGTTGTGTATAGTGGTTGGTGGGTGGAGAATTGATGGCCGATTTTCGGTAAGGTTTTGGTTTAAGTTCCAAATAAATCCACTTAATCCAACGGAAAAACACACATTGTTAATTTTCTGCTATTGTTTTGCTTGTCGCGGACCTTAGCTAAGTAAGACTTTTGACTGTCCATATAACTTATCTATAAATCAATAATTTTCTTTATTGTGACAGGCATTTAAACAAATTTCAATGTATAATGGAACTTTAAAAAAACTACACATATCTTTAATAAGTTTTACTTCTTTTCCTATTGGCGTAATATATATCACGCCGTATTCTTGTAAATTTTATATGCCTAAATATTTGTCACGTCGTGTTTTTAGTTCATTTTCATAATCTTATATTATTATCAGTTATATTGTTTAATTGTGGTGGCGTATTATACAATATAGTTCGATTAAGGTGTATAAGTGAAGTGATATGAAATAAATGCGTGTATCGTGACTTTTTAACTTGACTGAAAAAGTCCATAGAAGGTTGTGGTAGAATAGCCACCATTTTATCAATACGTTATTTGACAAGCTGACTAGTTACATTATGAGAGATTAGATATTATTGTATTTTTACGTAACACTGGCATAATAGTTTAACTAATTGCCATCAAAGAAAACAAAAGGGCTTAATTGCAACTTAGTAATCGCGATGACTTTTCACATCCACATGACTTCCAACGGAGACATCCGTAATAGATAACAGTATGTATTCAATTTAATGCAATATGAATGAAGTATAATAAAATTTGGTTCGTATTACATAAATAAACAGTGTATAGTATTTATATTTTCAATCGTTTGTTGTCTTTTAAGAAAAATGCGAAGGCTTCTATTAGCAAAATTTTCTCTTCACATATTTAGCTGCACATCTGAATTTATCGCAAGCTCCGTGATGCGGAAAACATTGTGAGAAAACTTGCACATGGGAAATTTTGTCGGAGGCACGTATAACGTTCCTTAATCTCCGCTGATGCAACGGGATGTTGCTGCCAGGAAAATTTCCAACACACCCCCACACGCTGGAGCATATTTACGTTCTACTTTAACGTTGTGATCAAGTTTCCAACGGGGTGAGGCTGATAAGTTATGCATAAAGACATGCGACGGTTTCGTATAGCCTATTTTATTTTCGTGTAAAATTCAGTCATATTATCAAATCCAGTTTAAAAAATTTACGTTCTTTACCCCATTATCAACAATTCGTTTAAGGTATTGTAATATAAAGGAGCTTTTAAAGTTTGGGATTGTTTCATATCTAATATTAAGAATTTTCTAAATTATAAAATTGTAATAGCTCACCTGTAAATCCACTTCATCCAACAGTAATTCCACTATAATTCCCTGTAAATCCACTTCATGCTGCTGATGCTGGAAAACATACATTATTATTTAGTTTCTACTTTCGTTTGCTTGTCGCGGATCAAAGCTAAGTAAAAGTTCTAACTGTCTACATACTGTACTTTTACGTACCTTTGCTGTAGACAGTTGAATTAGAAAAAGACGGCGAGCGCAATATTTAAAGAATTTTCTAAGCATACTCGCTATATCACGGTAAAAGTATGCTACTGCAAATTGTTGATTTGAATCAATCAGCTGCCTAAGGCAGTTCACTGCTGGACATCCTCCCCCAAGAAACGCCACCTAGTCCGATATTCGACTTCATGGATCCAGTTTCTGCCAGTCGTCCTGCGCAGAACGTCGCACCATCTAGCCGAGGGGCGTCCCACACTACGTTTGTCGAAACGCGGTTTCCACTTCAGCATTTGTCTACTCTAGGGATGTCGGATCTCCGACAAACTTGACTAGCCCATTGCCACTTTAGTTTACTAATTCGAAAGGCTATGTGACTTTAGTTCTCTAACGGGTTTATTCATTTCGAATCATATCTACCAAAGAAACTCCTAGCATAGCTCTCTTCTGCAAATTGATTGAATAATGATTTATAATATGTTTATCTTTTAGAAAATAATAAACACCTTAATTTTAAATGCGTTCTTCGCACCTGAATACTCGAACCTGCGTCATTGCTTGGCAAATGATTATTAGCTTCCAAAAACTGCGTTTTTGCGTATACAACTCAATTATTCCAACATATTAATTTTCGCTTGTGAACTGTGTGTGAATGGACGGATTTGGCAACATTCTAAAGGTGTTTTTAGCAGTGCTGTATGTTATAAAATTATCATCAATAGGTGATGACGGCGATGAAAATTCTATAATATATCCACAACACAAACATCGGTAAAAATAGTCATTAATAAAATCAGATTCGGAGTAATGGAAGATTTTAATTCTGCAAGGGTCTCTAAATGAGAGGGTTCCGTTATTAAATTGTAATTTCCCTGTGTAATTTGGAAAGCATCGTAAATTATTCGCCGCTTTTGTTTTGATAAAATTTAGCGAAGTCCGCTGTTTGCGCGGAATGCCCGCCGCGTCGGCACACATCCGCCACCGCCATTGCTCGATGGCTCCATACGTAAAACAAAAGCGGGCTTATTCCAATGTGAGCCTCATTGTTCCTCATTGGCAACTCTTTACATTGTGGTATTTGGTTGTAGGCTCGGCTGCGGTTTCCTTTGCAACGCAAATGCAAAGCTAAATGACAATCAGAGTAAAAGGAATTTCTTTAAAAATAAGTGCAACTCAGTTGAGATGTATGTTGTGATATAAGTTCAGGACTGAGGTCCTTTCACCAGAACAGACAAATGGGCTACCTAGGAATACTGCAGTGAATGCTATTGCCACTCTTATTTTTAAAATAGGAGACAATAGAGCAAGCGTGTCACCCGATGAAGATAATGATCACTTTCTTAAAGAAGGCAACACCCGATTCAATATAGAAACGTCACAGACCATGCAGGCCAGTTTCTTGAAGAAAACATGTATTTATAAGTTATTTACCTAACTATTGTATGATTAATGGAGTCAGGCGTTACTTTGTGGAAATCCATTACAATGTGGACAGTTAGAATTTTTACTTAGCTAAGCGGATCTTAGCTAAGTAAAAGTTCTAACTGTCTGCATACATTAATTAACAATTGTTTAAAAGTTACAAAAAACGGTAAGAATTTCATTGCACGTATATTTTAGGTATATTTCTCTATCCTTTTCCTTCCTCTCCGCCAATCCACGGTCTGCCGTGCCAATGGATGCGTGGCTAGGGGCAAGCCTAGTCCCAAGCGTGCCGATCGTCCCGGGATCGGGCTCCCCCGGGTACTATGGTGCCTTACCTCAGCATGCAGGGCTCTGCTGGGGCTGACCTCCATCCTCCCTTGCGGCTCGTGGGATTCACTAATACGAATTTAATATACCTAATTTGTTGAAAATGACGGCGACGTGGTTCGCCACTTGTCACGTCCTGATTCTCACGAGGACGAAAAGCGACCACTGAAGACCCGTTTCGCTGCGATGAATGGCAGCGGATGGAGCTCTGTGGTCTCTGCCAACCCCTGCGGGGGATAGGCGTGAATATATAAAAAAAATAATAAATTTTCAGCTGCAAAGCAACTAAAAAGTCATATAGTAAATATGAATATGAAAGGTGTATTGAATTGCAATGCAATTATAAACAATATTGAAAAGCACTCAAAACTCGCATTTAATGTGTGTGGAGGGAGAGTAAATACTTATGATAATGGCGTTATACTGAGAGTAGCGGTCCATCTATTTGCGAATCATTGAAAATTATTCGATGGAGATAGTGGTGTGAAGTGGAGGCAATCACTTAGTGAGAACTAAATCGACGCCGGTGATTTGTATGTGTTCGTTGTTTATGTAGTCCTTATTATTGTGTTTGTCCTTCTTTCGAAGTTATAGTGATTTATCGAAGTGTCATTGTTAGGGCTTTTATGTATTCGCTTATTGTCTCTGCATATCTGTATATCAATGTTATCATAGTTGATTGCTCCTGTTAAAGCAAAGAAATTTAATCGCTGTCTTGTTTACTGAGAATAAGAGATGAGACAAAGTATTCGTCAGCAGCATGGCTTCCTGTAGCATGAATGGGCCGGCTGGCTCGGGGAAGTACAACACACAGCAGAAAACCGGCATCTGAGTGGTAGCTTAGCTACCGCGCTTCGTCTGGTGAGCGGTTGAGTTCCGGAGGCTCAACCTCCTCCCCTCTCCTATAATGACACATTCCTTTAAAGCCGGCAACGCTTCTTCACTGCGTATGGCACTGCGGATGTGTATGGGCGTCGTTGATTGCTTTCCATCAGGTGACACGCCTTCTCGTTTGCCATCCTATCCCATAAGAAGAAACACGAGCTGAAGTCGCGACTATCTGTTAATTTACGCTTACAGTTTTAAACAATTGTCTACCCACTCAAAAATTTTTGCAAATGTGGATGGAAGGGTCGGTAGCGGAAGACCACGGAAAACATACCTTGACCAAATTGCTGAAATTTTTAAGAAAGGCCAGGTCAAGAGTACCCTTAATTGACGGGATTGCATGAGTGTGGTGAAGCAAGGGAAGTATGCCGAGATCGTAGCAGAGACAGGCGTGACGATATGTATGTATTATGTACTCCCAAATTACGGACATTTGAAACGGTCTTGTGGTTGGTCTTTCAATTTATTTCCTAAGACAGAGCACAGGTTTATACAAAGCTTTATTTATTGTGGTGTGTTTCGTTCTATGTTAAACTACTATATCTAATCGCAGGTACGCCGATCGTAAAAGTCTCCCACTTTAAAATGAACACTTTTCGTAATAGTCCGCCGTAAAGCAATGCCTGCCATTTCTCCTGGCTCGGTTGTCATAAACTTGTATCGGGTCGCGCGCAACTTGAGCTTCGAGCGACGCTAATGGATTCGCACTGTAGACCCCACCGCGAGCCATCGGCGACGAGCGGGCAGAGATGTTCTTAGTTTGGAGACTGGTAGTTTGTTCTAAAACAGAAGTTACTCAAAGTTTTCGGTGCTGAGGGACCGATGATATTCTAGTAGCATTTATTTTATTAACTCCAATCCAAATTGTATTTAGTTTTATTGTTTTTTCTTGAGATGTCTAGAGAATTAAAGGAACTATTACTAGGCCTCGGATCGGGGATTATGGAAGTCGCGACATGATCAAGTGCTTGAGGATTATCATTATAACATAACATTTTTCTATCAATGATATCTTTCCTCTGTCGTTTTTGTGTTACCATGAATGACTACAAATGTACGTGAATTAACGATAAATATGTCTATTCTGATTAAAGTTCATTGGGTGGCTAAACGAACGGCCTTCTGATCACGTCAGGGTCACCAAAATGTCTATTGTTGAAGTTGGTTGGTGTTGGACGGAGAATGAACGAATGAATCTAGTAGTGGTAGTAGTTACGCTGTAGACGAATACTTTGTCAAGAATGGCATATTATTTGTCTGTAGCATGAATAGGCTGGCTCGCCCGGGGAAGTACTACACTCACCGCAGAAAACCGGCGTCTGAGTGGTAGCTTACTTAGCGCGCTTCGTCAAACTCATCCGCTCACCGGAGCGATTGAGTTTCGGGTGCCCAACTACCGCTCCCCCCTCCCCCCTCCCCCTCCCATAATGATCCTTTCCATAAAGGCCGGCAACGCTTCTGTACTGCCTATGTCACTGTGAATGTTTATGGGTGGCGTTTGCCTTCCATCCTCGACCGTCGTCGATTTATGGCATACACAATGAGATGTAGGAGGGAGGGGCAGGGGGTCGGTGTTGGGCCTCCAGAACTCAAAAAACTCCGTAACAGCTTTTTGTGTTTAAGCACTGCTCGATCTTATCACTTAGGGCGTCCGTTATAATAGAGCCTTCACAACGATGGTTTCCAGCGTAGACTCGTACAGCCGAGAGTGGGGTCGGATAACGGCACGCGCTCGATGCCCGCTAGGATCGCACTCCGGTGCCCAAACGTTCATACCGCTCGTTATTTTGGCAAAGTTTGCTCCGCCGGGGGACTTCATTAATAATTGGCCGATCTCAGGCACACCTGAGCAATGCTTTTACATTTTTCGCTTGTGTGTTAAACAATTTTATAAATTTTAGTGTGATAGATGTACTCTCGCCTTAGAGGAACTTCTTAACAAGGCTTTAGTAAGAAACTCACTTTCACGAGGGACAGAAAACTTAGAGGAGAAGAGAATGACTATTATGAAATTGTATAAATAATTAGAATATAATATAATTTCAATCTGAATCAATAATATCACAAGACATAATTTTGATATGATTATTTTTTTGTGAAGACTTAGATTATTATGAAACTTGTATATTTGTACGCCACAAAGGCCAAACACGATGGATCTGTATTATGTACTTTACAACCTGCATGCTTTGTATGATTTATGTATACTCATGTTTCCACAAATAAATATCTTGAATCTTGAAGATCGGTGCTTATTCTCAACTATAGTTAGATTTGTTTATGTATTAACTAATACAGCCAATGTTAATACATGTTATGTAAACTAAATATTATATATATAATTAATATCGGTCTGGTCTGGTCTGGGAGTAATTGAACAAATTGTCGAAACAAACAATGTTGCCGAAATTTTAAGATAATAATATAATTGATTTATTGAAACAAACTACTTATTTATTTCGAGTGATGGCAGAATATTTAATATACAAATATACATCGTTTTGCTCACAGGGCGAATATTTACATTTTTGTCCACTGAGCAAACATATTGTATTCTGCAGATTTTTTTGCACAGTCTATATGTCTCACTGCTAGGCACAGGCCTCCACGTTTTTGGAGAGGGCTTTACCAGCATATCATCAAGACGGCTGAACTTACCACGACTCGGTCTAATAAATGTATGTATATTTATCCAGATATCTAAATCGAACTTCGATTAGAAGCTTTGAAGAGATATAGATACATAGATTTATTCTTTATTGTATAATACATAAAAAACAATAAAATTATTGATTGTAATATTTATATACAAATGGCGATCTTACCGCTAATAGCAATTTCTTCCAGACAACCGTAGGATAGACACAGTGTTAAAAAGATAATTTGATGTAGGCTGGTGATACATTATCGTTATGAAGATAGAAAAGAAAGAAATACATATCAATAAACAAAGATAATAGCCATAAACAAAAATATAAGAATACACACATACATAAACACACACACAAATATTATCTACCAGAGATTATTTAAATCTCTAGTAGATAACATTTAAAACTAAAAAATCCGACACATATCTATATGCTATTATACTATAGTCATTAAAATGCATGCGTGTATATGATTACAATTAATTCAAAGTCATTTTCTCACAATATTCAGGATCGTTTAATCTATAAATATATTTTCAACTAGATATTTCCCCAATATTCTCCGCTAAAACATAATTACGGGAGAATATTTGCAAGAATAATATGAGAGAGAGTAAAGTGAAGACGAAACGTTACTGAATGCAATCTTGATACGATAAACACTAAACCCATTTGGGTTAGTAACGATTGAAGCAATCCTCGCGGCCCTTTGTATCGCTTCGCCTCGCTCGGACACATGGGTCTGTGTGGGTGCAGGTCCCCCGGGACCTCGTCGGCCCCATTCCCGGACCGGGACTTGTAATTAATTTATAAACCGCTCGTGAAGCCCACGCGGTTAATTGAATTAACACGATACGCATACATGCCGGTCCATTAGTTACAAGCCAAGTGATCGGTGAGTTGTTTCATGATTAAAAACCTTACACCCATATCGAAAACCACGATCCATTTATATAAATATATAGTATTTTTCGTTACCAAGCAACAAAATGCTGGAATAATATACCTCCTCCACTAAGGTGTCTCAAAAGTGGCCTTACGTTTAAAAAAAAGTTTAAGGCTATGTTACTTAATAATCCGACATGATATAACAAGTTATAACAGTCAGATTTCAGCAGTAGGTATTTGCGTTGTTACGTATTGTTTTTATATATACGTATCTTTTTGTATATAAGGCTTGCTTATAGATTGTAGGTTTATGTGTATTAAACACAAGTATATATATATATATATATATATATATATATATATATATATATATATATATATATACACCGGACTTTTTTTTCCGCCAACTTATATTAGTGATGTTGTGTTTTTATTTTATTTTCTTATTTCGAAAAAAGAGAATAAAACAATATATGTTAATTTTACATTCGAGACGTCAGTCGATCGAACGAATTTGTTTTTATAAAACAATTTAATTATTTTAAATTTTAAAATTACGAATGTAAAAAAAATAATATAATATAAAAAGTTTTAATATATTCAAATAAAAAGTTTTATTATAATACATTAGTGATACATTTATTAATGTGTCACTACAGTACTACACTACTTTCAAAATAAATGGTCGTATGTATGTACGACGCGTCGTACATACATACGACCATTTATTTTGCATTTACTTAAAGTCGCGACGTTAAGTACCAAAGAGAGAGATTATTATATAAAACTAAGCATTAACTAAATTGAAAGAAGCCATCAAAAGCTGAGTGCTCAAAACTTTTGGTAAGTTTTAATTAATAATAGTAATATTCCGTGGCTCTCAGAACAAAATATCAGAAAACAAACGAGTCGAGCGACGCGGGACGCATTACAGGCTGTAATAACGAAACACCGGCACTACGAGCCTCGCCAGTGTTCCCAACTCTCAGAAATTTTTCTCCATAAAGGTCCAACAAAAACCACTAAAATTCCTACAATTGCTGCGAGATTCCCCTAAAAAAACATAAATATTATTAATAAAATAAATAATTAAATATTATTACATTAATTACATAATCATTTATGACTAATTAATTAATAATGAAATATCAAATTCAATCATATAAATAATCAAATTAAAAATAAAATATATCATTCAGCAATATTTGTCACTAAGCCGCTATGTCAAAAATAAATGTGATTGGCTAGATTTAGTTAATCCCGGGCCTATAATATTTCATCTTTATTTGTTTGATTTTTTAATCTAAAAAAGTGAATAATCAAAGTTGAAAAAAAAATCCCTAAAAATACCCGTAAAATATAACATCCTTAAAAAAATCCCATTCGAGTTTTTTAACCCCTAAATTTGGGGGGAAAACCGCTAAGTTGGTAACCCTGAGCCTCGCAAGCGTCGTTTGGGTACCACCCTCGCACCCTGTAACTTTTCTTATTTAGAACCGCACTTCGGTCACATTTAATTTTTCATTATCTTCTCACTCTCACGTGTTCTCGGCTTACCCCTCACTTCGCTCCTTAGTCAGACGGCCTCACTATGGCCGCAATCTCGGCTCCGACGAGATGAATGACTCACTATTTGCATACAAACTGTCCGCCATAGCACCGCTCGCTTTTATCCGTCGGGCTTGAGTTTAAACTCTGCATAATTTAAGCGACTGTTCAGTGCTTCAATAACCGGAGATAGAACCGAGTGTAAGTGAATATCTCAGTACAATATACAGTAAAACCAAGATTATGTGTTACTTCCAACTCTAGTTATACGTTAATAAATGTATCACTTATGTAATAAAACTTTTTATTTGAATATATATGACCTTTTATATTATATTATTATTTTATTTGTTTTTATATATTCACGCCTATCTCCGCAGCGGTTGGCAGAGACCACAGAGCTCCATTCGCTACCATTCATCGCAGCGAAACGGCTCTCCATTGGTCGCTTCTCGCCCTCGTGAGAATCAGGACGTGACGGGTGGCGAACCACGTCGCCGTCATATCATATTACTCTTTTTAAATTCGTAATTTTAAAATTAAAATGAAATAAATTGATATAAAAAAAATATATTAGTTCGACTGACGTCTTTCAATAGACATGTCACCCATCCGGCATAAGAAATTGAGATTATACATATATATATTGAGATTGAATATAAAATGTAAATTGATAAAGTGTGAATAAAGTATGATATAAGATGTAAATGTACAGTGAATAGAAAAATAAATTAATTTCATTTGGAAAAATTTCATTTACAACGAAGATAAAACCCCCTAAAGATTCCCGTGTGACGCAGTAGAAATACGGTTAGCACGCTGTACAACTTAGTGCAGTTCAGACTATGTCGATAACAACACAACATTTGTTTGATTTAGTCGCAGTTTTCTGTCACGAATTGTGCAAATGTGCAAGGATTTACTACCTACGGTGTTTCCACGTAAATATGACTTAGAGGCATTCTAGAGACGAGCGTATAGCGTTATGTTGAGCGTTAGGCCTCCGGAACTCAGCCGCTCAGTTTTCTGCGGGAGTTTGGTACTTCCCCGGGCGAGCTGGCCCCTTTCATGCTACATACAAATATTATACCATCTTGACAAAGTATTAGTCTGCAGCGTGGCTCAACCACTATCAAATGTCAGTACCAGTAATAAATAAAGCAGACAGTATCCCCACAACAAATCTTGAAAGTGAAGCTCGTATTAGAACCTACACAACAAAAGGAAGCGCACGTCAATGAAGTCGACGCGAAGAGGAGAGTGCCCACAATGCAGTTGCAAACAAAAATAAAAGTGAACTTTTACGACGAGTAGAGTAGAGTAGAGTAATAAGGGAAATCGCAGACTCATTAGACGTCAGCGGCAGCGCGTTTGCGAGCCTCGCATGGTCCGCCCGCCCAGCCGCCCGCCCGACGCGACGTTGCAATGATTAAATCCGCCCCGAGCGGACTTTTTGCGAGTCCACAATGCTTGCTCCTCAATGTAAATAGAACGCGTCGCGTACCGCCGGCGAGCTTTTAATAGACCGGCCTGCCTTTGTTCCGTCCGTTATTTATTACCTGCCGGCATTATCAGGGCTCTTTAGAAAAAACCCCTTTAATCTGTCTCTCGCTGAATTGAAATAGCCGTTGCAGTTGTCGCAGGTAGTGTCGGTCTTTCTCAAGCCTGATGAGTTTTATCTCACTATTTAATTCAAATTTAATTTTTTTTTATTTATTCACGCCTATCCCTCGCATGGGTTGGCAGAGACTACAGAGCTCCATCCACTACTATTCATCGCAGCGAAACGGCTCTCCATTGATCGCTTCTCGCCCTCGTGAGAATTTGGACGTGACGGGTGGCGAACCACGTCGCTGATTTTATTTGCTATATAAGAAATTATACCCTGCCCTCGTGTACAAGTCCAAGTAACCTAAGCCGGCGAGTTTGTAGTAAATGTAAGAGAATGATGAGTGTGGATGAAGCAAAGAAAGTGTGCCGAGACTACTACTAAGTAGATGGAGATGTATGGTCTCTGCTTACCCCTATGGGAAACAGACCGGATAATATGTGTGTATCTAAGAAATTACATTTCATTTATGAACATCAGTCCGGTAACGATAAAGTTTTAACCAACATTTCGCAATGATGTTTTTCTGAACGGAGAAGAAACGGCGAAAAAATTCCGCAGATATCCTCTTTTTTGTTTTATAATCATTATATATTTCAATTCACAAGGTCGCATTCACAGTTACATGAGGTTGACTCCCGAAGCATTCGATGTTTGAAAATGTAATGTTTCTATATATATATATGTATATATGTATATATATATATATATATATATATATATATATATATATATATATATATATATATATATATATAGACTAAAAAGAAATAACTATGTTTAAAAATTTAAAATTCCTTTAATTAAACTTTTAATATTGTGTATTTGTTTTTATAAAGCTGTTATCATTCTAGAGTTACATGCCATCCAAAAATCCAAGAAAAGCATAAATTACTATATTGTAGCATTATCGATGCAAGGTTACAATATATAAAATTAATAATAATATTATATATTACTTATGTGAATATTTAGAATTTTCACTAACCTAAGATCCTCGGCTAGAAAACAAAATAGAAAAATGATAATGTGTATTTTTCACTGGAAGAAGTGGTTTAACAGTATTGAGGCGAAACACGTGTCGTGTATATTGCCTACGAACGCCTACGTAGTTCAATGGTCATGGGTTCGATCCCTGGATTGAAATAAATATATAAATACGACATAGATCAGATCAAACCAACTTTCTTCTCAACTTTCGTCTTCAATTTGTAACCGTGGAGTTAGATGTAGGATTTCACATGTTTAAATAATCATTGTTTTTATTAAATAATTGTTTTAAATACTTTTGTGAAATTTGTTATTGATCATAAAATTCTGGCATCCAGGAGAGCGGGTGCGCGGTGCCGGTGCTCCTGGTGGTGGCTCTCACCGGGGTCAGGGTATGCGACCCCGAAGACCAGGTGAGATCTATTTGCACATAGTTTAAAAGAGACTAGCTTTGTTTGTTAATACAGTAAAACCTGTTTTTGTGCGGTCCTTTTTTATGCGATTTTATTTTTGTGCGATTTTATTTTTGTGCGATTTTATTTTTGTGCGATTTTTTTATGCGGTATATGAAATCTTAGCGGCGTTAGCACCAGTTTAATGTTTCCTATTAATGTACATATACAATGTTGTGGACGAACTCTGATTGCGTGGTCTCCTTGACAACGATGTGTCTGGACTTCGGGATGCTCTGTTCATTTATTTTACACAATCTATTGCATATATGCATTTCTGAAATTGTTTCAGAAATGCGGACTACCAATAAATCAACAGCATTAACGACGACAAATATTCTTATTGCATTTTAATGGATAGGAGCTAAAAGAGCAGGCGCGTCGCCAGATGGAAAGCAATCATCATCGCTGTTAGGCGCCTGAAAAACAAGTACGCAGTACTCTCTGTCACTTTTGATTGCCAGTTTTTGCGTAGAATTACGTTATTATTCTGTCAACTGCGACACAAGAAGTGGTTAGCAAGTACTTTTGTTTAGCTAAGATCCACGACAAGCACACAAAAACAGAAGAATAATAATGTGTGTTTTCCACTGGAAGATGTGGAAGTGGATGTACGGGGAACTTATATAAACAGAACCCCCATATATGTTTATATATAGCACTCATCGTAATGGCAAGACACTTAACGGTTGTCTTCCGCAGAGTCTACTATACCTGATGATGCCTCGTGTTGAGGCGAAACACGTGTCGTGTGCAATGTGGAAAAGTGGTAATTAGTGTTTGCTGATGGCTGTTTTTTGGGTAAGATTCAGTTTAAGTGCCCCGTAAATCCACGTGATCCGGTAAACACACATTATTGTTTTTCTGTTTTTGTTTGCTTGTCGCGGATCTTCGCTAAGTAATAGTTTTTTTTATATTTTTTATTTATTCACGCCTATCCCCCGCAAGGGTTGGCAGAGACCACAGAGCTCCATCTGCTACCATTCATCGTAGCGAAACAGCTCTCTATTGATCACTCCTCGCTCTCGTGAGAATCAGGACGTGACGGGAGGCGAACCACGTCGCCGTCATTTTCAACAAATTAGGTATATTAAATTCGTCTTAGTGAATTCCACCAGCCGCAAGGGAGGATGGAGGTCAGCCCCAGCGGAGCCCCGCATGCTGAGGTAAGGCACTATAGTACCCGGGGGAGCCTGATTCCGGAACGGTCGGCACGCTTGCGACTAATCTCGCTCCTAGCCACGCATCCATTGGCACGACAGAACATGGATTGGCGGAGAGGAAGGGAAAGGATAGAGAAGAATGGAAAGGGCAGGAAAGGAAATGCGGATTGGGCGGGTTACCAGACTCGGAATAAATATGAATCCATACACATATTTATTCTGATGCGGGGATCGAACTTGCGACCTTTCACTCCGCGGGCGGAGAGCCTCGCCACTGAGCTGAACCAATCAGTTTTGACCAAAAAAGTTCTGACTGTTCACATAGTAATGGATTTCCGCAAAGTGACGCCTGATTCCATTAATGACAACAAGTGACGTCGGTGTCTGACGTCGGTTTTTGTGTCCGTGTTGCAGAGTGTGCGCATGTCTCACGCGCTGCGCCGCATCTCGTACGCGACCTGTGAGGCCGCGCGCGCGCTCTTCGCGTTCGTCGCCCGCGAGCCTCGCTCCGACCCCGCCCTCCAGTACTGCCACGCCTTCGAAACGGATACGCCCGAACAGGTAATATTTTTTTTATATAATAGGAAGGCAAACGAGCAGGCGTGTCACCCGATGGAAAGCATTCAACGCCGCCCGTAGACATCTGCAGAAGCGTTGTCGTTTTTTGAAGGTTCCGATGTAGTATATATATATATATATATATATATATATATATATATATATATATATATATATATATATATATATATATATATATATATATATATATATATATATTATATTATAGCACTTGCGGTGTTCACACGTGATTATGACATATGGGAATTTAAGAGAGGAGTTTAAATAGATAGATTAAAAATATACATTTATTGATTGTAATAGTTATATACAAATGGTGGTGTTATTGCGATAAAATTTCTTCTAGGCAACCGTAGGATGGGCACAATGTTAAAAAGATAATTTGATATAGGTTGATGATACATTAGCGTTATGATGATAGAAAATAAAGAAACAAATGTATTATTAATGGAGTCAGGCGTTACTTTGCGGAAATCCATCACTATGTGGACAGTCAAAAGTTTTACTTAGCTAAGATCCGCGACAAGCAAAACAATAACAGAAAATTAATAATGGGTGTTTTTCCGTTGGGTTTAGTGGATTTATTTGCAAACTTTTCGGTTGTCTTCCGTAGAGTCTACTATACCTGAAGATGCCTCGTGTTGGGGCGAAACACGTGTCGTTTACAAGATGGAAAAGTGATAATGTGTGTTTGGTGTTGTGTATAGTGGTTGGTGGGTGGAGAATTGATGGCCGATTTTCGGTAAGTTTTTGGTTTAAGTTCCAAATAAATCCACTTCACCCAGCACAAAAACACACATTATTAATTTTCTGTTATTGTTTTGCTTGTCGCGGATCTTAGCTAAGTAAAGCTTTTGACTGTCCATATAGAAAAAATGTAATAAACAGAGATAATGGCCATAATCAAAAATAATAGGGTGGCGTATTATACAATGTAGTTTGATTATGCCACATTAGTGAAGTGGTATGGAATAAATGCGTGTGTAGTGTCTTTTAATGTTGATTGAAAAAGTCCATAAAACGTTTACCTTTCTATCCCATAAAAAGACATATTCTATTCTATTAATGTTATATTCTACTACAAATAGAAAACTACAACACTATATCGAAACAACAAAGGATTATTTTAAGTGACGAGAGAATATATAACGTATGGAAGTGGACGTTGGTAGTCGAATTGAAACACTTGAGTGCAGCGCGATCAGATATTAGATAGCACGGGTTCAGCGATGTCGAGCCGGGAGGCCGCCGCACTCAGACATATTGAAGCGATCGCACCCACAGATACTGGTGTGGAGTGGAATTGCGGCCGAGACATCGGCGGGCCACTTTATGACCAAAGGGTAATGTTTCATAACACGCTAGCTTAGACGAACAGATTTATTCACAACAGATAATTAGATTAAAAGTGAAACGAGTCCAAATATGAAATATCTAATTTATTTTCAATACCTTAACACGACGCTGATTTTGAATCGGTGTGTGCTTCCAGAAAAACAGACTTCGTTTTCAGAAAAACGTCAATTTGTTGTTTCTTGGAGAGTTGGTTCAAGATTTTATACGTACAGATTAAAATTATCGTTTTAATCCAAAAATAGGAAAGTCTGTAACCGTCATTTGGTTTTTACGGTTTATATTTCTCTGATACGAAGATCAGGTGATACGCCTGCTCGTTTGCCTTCCTATGCCATAAGAAAAGGACAGCTATAGAGGTCCTTTGCATCTTCAAGCGCATGCTATGATAGACGTCTATATAACGTGATTTACAAATTTAAAGATGTAATAAAAGCATGCAAAATATCAAGATTGAAATAGACAGTCCTGTCTATTTCGATCTTGATAAGGGATAAAGAGCGGAAGAGTGAGGGGGAGTCTGTTGGCCGCCGGAACTCAGCCGCTCACCGTACGAAGCGCGGTAGCTAAGCTACCACTCGATATCGACACGATAAGGGATAAAGAGCGGAAGAGTGAGGGGGAGTCTGTTGGCCGCCGGAACTCAGCCGCTCACCGTACGAAGCGCGGTAGCTAAGCTACCACTCAGCTGGTTTTGCTGCGGCCTATACATGCTACTGACTAATATTATGCTATTCTTGATAAAGTATTCGTCTACATATGGTGCTACTATGTGAACGAAGCCATATCCTTTTCCAAATTTGAGCAGGTGATGAGGGCTTCTTTGAACCGAAGTCGATGGAGACAGTCCGTTCGAAGGGTTCTAATGATCACGATGGACAGTAATGAGGAACTGATTGAAGAAGGACAATTATCGACATAAAATAACGTTGGTGGCAATAAATCGCTACCGCTTGATGCTTGTTCCAGTGACAGGTCTCTGCACTGGCGTTTACTGCGCCTTAACTCCCCCTTAAGTACTCACTCGCCAGTGCAGCCATAACAACACAACAAACTTCTAATCTCTGTTTGCAACAATATTGTATACGGACAGTCAGAACTTTTACTTATTTAAGATCCGCGACAAGCAAACAAAAACAGAAAAATAATATTGTGTGTTTTCTAACGCAAGAAGTGGATTTACGGGGAACTCAAACTAAGCCGTATCGAAACCGCTAACGGTTGTCTTCCGTAGAGTCTACTATACCTGATGATGCCTCGTCTTGAGGCGACACATATTAAGTGTGCAGGGCGGTCTTTACTCGAGGGCTCAAGAGGTGCATCTGCACCCGGGTGCGGGGTCCTAGGGGGCGCCGAATGCTAGAAGTTGGAAATTTGATTGACCTCTAAACTTCTTTAATGTCCAATGCAGGGGCGCGGGCTGATTACCCGCACCCCGGCGCGGAATATGCTTAAGACGGCCTTGTTAGTGTACCACGTGGAAAAGCTGTGGTGTTTGGTGTTGTTGATAGTGGTGAAGTGAAGAGTTGTTGACACTTATATCTAGGTAGTTTTTATGTCGAGATTTTTCTTTCTTTTGATCGTAAATATTTATTGTCTGTGATGTCTTTTTGGCAGAATATTCGGGGAACACAGCCCAAATAAAAAAAAATACGATTGCAGTACGATATACGTATCTCGCAGTTACACAATGCTGTCTGTTGATTGTAGATTTGACTTTAATCTATCGAGCGGCGGTAGCGCGCGGGCCGGAGACCCAATCGTACCTACCCACTAATCCAAGGCGCGGCGCCGCACTTCCTGTCCGCTATTCCAAGGCTGGGTGTACACTTGGGACAAATTCCATATATACATACATATAGTCACGCCTGTCTCCCTGTAGTTTTAGGCAGAGACTAAAGATCTCCATCCGCCACGATCCCGATACACCCTCCTCGCCCTACACCGTCTTGCTCAGCATATACCAGGCGTTTTATTGGAGCACCTGGCGCTGGTTTTCAGCTACAACCAACGTGGTCACCTCGCGGACCACAGTGACGACGCTGATATGGACACACACATACATACATACACATACATCCATATATATACTACTACTCATACTCACATACACATTCAATACAATAATATTAAAAACAACTTAATCATGTAATAAATTCACCGCAACCAAAAGAAACACGTTCCTGTTTGCATATTTAAAAACATATTTATTATTAATGGAGTCAGGCGTTACTTTGCGGAAATCCATCACTATATGGACAGTCAAAAGTTTTACTTAGCTAAGATCCGCGACAAGCAAAACAATAACAGAAAATTAATAATGTGTGTTTTTTTCCGTTGGGTTAAGTGGATTTATTTGGAACTTAAACCAAAAACTTACCGAGAATCGGCCATCAATTCTCCACACACACCAACCACTATACACAACACCAAACACACATTATCACTTTTCCATCTTGTAAACGACACGTGTTTCGCCCCAACACGAGGCATCTTCAGGTATATAGTAGACTCTACTCTATTTTTCGGTTGTCTTCCGTAGTTAAGTTCCAAATAAATCCACTTAACCCAACGGAAAAAAAACACACATTATTAATTTTCTGTTATTGTTTTGCTTGTCGCGGATCTTAGCTAAGTAAAACTTTTGACTGTCCATATAACATATTTATTGCTACATATAATTTGTGTACCGTTATATATGTACGCAGTCTATCGACAATGTGTACACACCCTTATTTTAAATCTATGCAAGCAAGCCTTTTAATAACAGTGTTTATCATTCGGATCGAATTGTTGGTTAGGCTTTGAGTAACGAAGGTGCTCGCCGGGTGTACAGTACGTAATAACGTCGTCAATTACATTGTGGATGGTGACAAGCAGTACTTTACAGTTTACGGTATACTATCCGTGATATTACGATCAATTGATTAAATGGTAGCAAAAAAGCTAAAACATAAGTGACGCAGATGTTAAAATTTTTTTATCCCATATTCGAATCAGAAAAATAAATAGTGCGTCGAATGGTCCGAGTCTCACAGCTCTACGACCGATAGAAAATTTTGAATTCACTGTTTTTGAGTGATCGGATACAATTTTTGTAGAAATCTTGAAAATTCTTTTGGCTCTGGTGGTAGGTGGGTTTTCATTTTGCGGTTTACTACGTTTTCGCTTTTTGTATCGATATATTTTGTTAACTACACAATTCTTTTTCAAATACAATAGAATACAGTAAACCCGAGTTCTAGCAATTAATTACTTTACGAATAATTCGTCTTCTTTTTCATGTGCGGAGAAGATTTTTATACGTGATTCTCGCTAGGTTATAGCTGCAGATACAGTTTTCATTGACTTTATTCATTTTTGGGCTCAATATATTAAGAAAATAATTGGAAAAGGCAATGATTTATTACTGTAGATATCAATTGCTGTATTACGGATATTTAACTAACTAGGCAATAGCATTTCACACAGAGCGAGTTTCAACATGTCTCGTCCTGTCACCTCCCACGTGACTTACGACCGCATAAACAAAGTACTATTGTCACGTGAGAGGTAACTTACCACTGATAAGGGTTAAGTTAGTTATCGTAGAACTTGCATCCGCGATTGCAACAACGCTAGAAGATGAGTTGAATAGGTGTCGAAGCAAAGACTGAGTCTCACAATGATTGATTCTTTTGTCAGTTCAAAAATAGATCTTCTTGTTATTTGATAAGGTTGACGTTTGCCCGCGTAGTCGTATATTGATTTATCAAGGCAGTATTAAGTAGCATTGTAGCGGAATTCCCATTACGTATTTGAATATTGCTGCCGACAACAAGTATTGCAAGTTTCATCTGCCGTATGGTTCTTTCTTATTAACTGGGAAACGAAACAAATGATACAAAAAGTTCAAAAATGTTTAATCTATTGTATGTAACATTTGAATATGTATTATTTTATTGCTTTTGATAGTTTCAATTGAATTTATGTCAGAGGCTGGTTTGCCCGTGCGCATTCCGACCAGTGACCTTGCATTGACGGAGGGGTGGGGGCGGGTGCGGGAAGGGGAGAGGGAGGTGGGGGGGGCACATTCCACAGCACGCGGCGTCTAACACTGGCCAAAAACAAAACATTGATAGATATAATATACTAGTAATATATGTATGTAACTAGATATAGTAATAATGAGCGAGCACTATGATATATAAAAACTCTCGGTGTGACGGATTGGAGGGAGTACAATTATGCTGCAGAGGTTAGGTTAGAATGAATCAGGGAGGCAGTGATTTTTTTTAAAAAAATCTTTAATTTTACCATTTCTTTATTTACATAGTAGATGTCAAAAGTTATACAATGTCTCTTCTCCTATGTTCGGGGGGAATAAAAATAAAATACCAGCTAAAACCAGCCAGTCCAATATTGCCTGTGTTTTATTTTGTCTCATCCGTTATAACTCACAGGGATCCCATTCAGTTGTCCAAACGCAAACCCGTGGACGGGGAGGAGTAACACGTGATGGATCACCAGCGTCCGCGCTAATGTACGATTGCGCCTAAAGCGCAGCGACAGCAAGCGCTTTTAAATTGGCATTGAATGTAAATAGACATTGACTTCAGCGAGGGCTGGTTAAATAAATTAGAAGCGCCTCCTGAGGTCATCCACCGGGCGACCGCTGCGGAAAAGTTCGTCGCCTTAAAAAAATAATTTAAAAAAAAAATAACCGCAAAGTACTCCACGGGAGAGGGTACAGGTGCGCGGGCGCTCATGCTGCCCTTTGTGCGCGCGCCACTCACCGTGAAGGCTTCACTAGGCTTGCGTTGGAACGTTGGAACAAGTTCTGGACGACGCCGCTCATGTTCAGTTCAGGCAGTAGCTAACGAACCGCGGGTGAGAGTGGATGTGTTGGTTTTTTTTCAATTTATACAATCTGTACACGAGTGTCATATAGCATTTTTGAAAATGATTGATTATATTACCACTGTGCCGGAGGTGAGGTTGTGAGGTGTTGGTTGTCTCAGTGCAGTGTGGTGTGACTGACCGAGTGCCGTGCGAGCCATTGTACGCGGCCGTGGGATCTTTCCGCTGGTATGTAGGTTCATTCTTTTGTGTGTATGCCTAAGAGAGTTATCGAGTTTTATTATCCAGCCTTTTTGTAATAGTTGTGTTATGACATAAGACATTTCTTCAGTTTGAAATGTGAACGTGGAAATAATTTTTTTCCTTGCGATGAATTTCATTTACACCTTGCAGTAGGAACGTAATCAATTTTTATACAAATACGGTAACTAGAAGCGTGCACACAAGTATATCAAAGCAATAGACTCGATATGATTTATATATACTGCTTTCATAACAAGTATCAAACCTCAATAATTTATGGCGAGCTCAGCTCGTCATTCTCAGTTTGTTCACGAAAGTTCATGACGAGTTGGACTCGTCATTTCCGTTCAAGGGGTTAATTTCTCTCTATTTTTGAATATTTTACCTTAGGTCTTCAACTAGTGTAATCCGTCTGTATTTTCTTACGGTTACGAAATATGGACAATGACAATCCATCTGTTTCACACACTGCAAGAGTTTCTCTGGATCCCCAAGAGAAATAAAGCCGCTCTTTGGACATGGAACTTTGAATTAGCAAATTGAAGTTGCTGGTCCACGTTTGTCGAAGAACCGACAACCACTTGTGTAGACGAGTGCTAGAGTGGAGACCGCGTCTTGGTACAACAACATTGAAATAGTATTTATATTGCAAAAAGCAGTTGTGTCTTTAGTCTGAAAATGGGGACAGATGACATTCCTTTGTGTACAGATCGTAATTATAATTGTAACATAATTGTGTAAGTTAAAAGCATAGCTGCTGAATTGATTAGCGGTGGAATCGATTATTTATAAAAACGTAATTGTAATATTAATTACAATTACGTTATTATAATTATTATAATTATATAATACTATTATAATTACGAATTGTAATATTTATGTACAAATGGCGGTCTTATCGCTAATAGCGATTTCTTCCAGACAACCGTAGGATGGACAAAAAATTTTTAAAAAATAATTTGATGTAGGTTGGTTGTTATGGTAGGAAACGTTATCGTTATGATAGAAAATTAAGAAAAACATATTAATACACAAAGATAATAGTCATAAGCAAATATATAAATATATACCTACGTTCATACACACACAAATATAGATTAACAGCTTTATTTCAATGAACAGTTAAAAGAGTGAGATAATCTTCATACTATTTAGTGTCTAAGAAACAAAAAACAATGTGTTACGATCCACAAAGTTTAAACAAACACAATGGCTACACAAAAGCCCGGCGGGGGTCCCGCCTCCCAAGAACAGACTCTACCTGATCTTTAATTATTTATGCCTTTATGTTTTTGTCTGAAAAGAACACTGCAAAGCGACAAACAAGTACAAAGCGAACAGCTTAGAGGAGTACAGATATGAAATAACTATTTCGGTTTTTTTATAAGATTAAAAATACAAGTGATTCAATATGGACTAGAGAACGAAAATGCTTCCCGGTGGAGTTATGGAATTCACAGATTTTAACTACAACGTAACGTAAACAAACCGGATTATGAACATTGATCTAAAAAAAATATTGACTACACTACTACACTACGAACTACACTATTACATACACTATTAACTACACTACGAACTACTCTACGAACTATACTATTAGCTACATTATTAACTACACTACGAACTACACTATTATCTTCCATCTGTATTCATTGTGCAGTGTAGTATTTGTGAAGGGAAAACTCGTACGCATAGAAAGAAATTTGAGTTCCGTAGGCCCTACACCCCTTCCCCTCTTTCCCCTCCCATAATGACACTTTCATTAAAGGCCAGCAACGCTTCTGCACTGCCTATGGCACAGTGGATATTTATGGACGGCGTTGATTGCTTTCTTTTAGGTGACACGCCTGCTCGTTTGCCTTTCTATTCCATAAAAATATATACACATTGTCACGGTGACGTTATAAGTAAGTAACTCATAGATCATTTGTAAGAACGAACAGAGTGCTAGAAATGATCTTCTTAATACTGATTGGAGCTCACCGCTTCACTATACACATAAAACGAATAAGTCATTAATAAAAAAAAGGTGCGTTGGCGCCCAGATATACCCTGCGAAATTGTCATGGCGCGACCTGCATATTATTTGTGTTAGTTTTATCCTGATTCTAAAAATATCGCAATGTTTTTATTAATTAAACGACAAGAATAATGCAATACAAATAATGATCCATTAACTATTCGAGGGGTGTCTATTTCTACCAGTTGCTACATTGCCATAGGCTGATGATGTGAATGAACAAATTCTTTTGACATTATGTGTACATGGCTTAAGTCATATTGAACTTCGATAGAAGGTACTGGATGATGCAGTTGTAGAAATGTCTCACGTTTATTATATTATTCCTGTCTTTTCATGGCTGCGTTCTTTTATAAAAAAGTATTTCCTTCACATTTTCGAATGTAATATAGCGTCGAACAAGCATTTTATGATGATTCTCGACAAGAGAACAATCAAAAGCGGATTAAATGTCACCCGCTGCAGGGCTTGGAGAGGCTCCTATAGTGTGTTGCCAGTTAATATTTAATATTCCGCTCAGGGTCTTATTATTTATGAGAGTCATAATAATTCTCCAAAGAAACGTAGAAAAATTTTGAACTTTTGTACATTTAAAATATCAAATAATATTTTAAATAAAGGTAAAATGATATCGAAAAGCTTATATTAAATTTACTTTGCAATTTGTTTAATATTTACTCATTGTCAATTAAAAAAATATAATTGTTGAAAATGTTATAGTTAATTTTTTTAATAATTTTCATTTCTTCTATGATCATTTATAAATGTAATTATTTATACTTGATCACGGAAGACATAGTTATATATTTGATCGATTGTTTTAATCTTAGAGATTAAGAAATAGCACTGAAAAAGAAAGATTAAAAATAATCTATACAGGGCTTTGATATTTACAAAAATTGGATTACTATGTTTAATAATGACCTTTATCCATACTCTCTCTGGTCGATTCTTCATGTCTGAGGATCACGATAACTGGACTTTACACAGCTGTTCTTTAGGCTCTTCCATTTCATGACAAAGGCGTTGTTTTCTTCGTGACTTTCATGGTGATTTTCTTGGGAAATTAGTGCAGTGGTTTTCTGTTGCCTTCTGCACTTGATCAACATAGAAGAAATCAATTAATAGTGAACGATTATTTGCTTGTTTATGAAATTCAGTTCTTCAGTTCAAAATCAATTTTATACACCGTCGACCTTTCTTAATTTCGTGTACACATGGAACGTATTTTTACACTGTACAAATTATAAAACAAATGACAAGATTACAACTTTAAGCTCTCAACGTTTTCATTAACATTTTAATATTTATTACCCAAAATCCGGGGTAAATTTTAGTCGCGAACACTGGCCACACTGCGCACTTTTATAACTCATTCCCTTTGATGGGCGCGCATTGTTTCCCCTTAAACCGCCTTTATTGCACACGTGCGTGCAGCTAGCTCGCTCTGCTCTCTCTAGCCTGCACTGCATTCCCTTTCTAATCTACCATTGTTTTAATATCGCACGGTAGACATTTTTGCTCATTTCTGAGGCTTTTATTGTTCGTTAACGTCCGTACGGTTGAAAACGGACCTATATTAATAAGTGATATTTTTTTTTCTTTCTTTGATGGCAATTAGTTATATTAGAAAGTATTATGCTAGTGTCAAAGAAAATACGATAATATCCAATCTCTTCAAATGTAACAAGTCAGCTTATCACGTTGCGTCTTGATAAAATGGTGGCCATTCTACCAAAATCTTCTATGGACTTTTTCAATCAACTTAAAAAGTAACGACTCACGCATTTATTTCGCAACACTTCACTTTACTTATACGCCTTAATCGAACTATATTGCATAATACGCCACCACAATTAAACAATATAACTGATAATAATATAGGATTATGAAAATGAAATAAAAACACAACGCCACTGATGTAAATTGTCGGGAAAAGACAAAGTGATATTTTTACTTTGACATTACCGACACCTATATGAAGCCCTAGGCGGTCTGGGTATAACCCTGCTCGCAGTATAGTGAAATCGCCGCTTTCTGAATCAATGGTCGTGGATTCGATTATCACATGGGGACAATAGCTTTTAGATATTTAGTCCGAGTCTGGATGTTCCACCTTGGATAAACGTGGTGGGTTAATGTCCAATTCTTACAATTGACGGCGACAGATATAGGCTATGAGATGAAAAGATCATTTGAATTGAATGAATGAATGAAAATGAATAAATACATAACATTCAGAGAAAAGAAAACGTATTAACAACTGCACAATAGTTTAAAAAATAAAAGAACGCAAAAGCATTCCACCCACCGGCAGAAGCGTGAACAGCATTACAAGGTTTACGCAAGACATCCGCATCGATATTATTTATTACCGTTAATGGATCTGTTTATTGCATTTGCTCCTGTATCTATTTTATTGTATATCCGCTTGTCATAGGAAAGCTCTCGGAGCATCGAGGGCGTCACAAGATCAAAGCGCAATAAAATCGCTATAAAAAGAACATAAAATATACAACGCGCCGCGGGGACTCGTCATAAACCCCATGGACGTGATCGGAGTACGATGAGCGCCGAATGTACCATCATTCCCCGCTGGCGTGGCAAATTCCGAATAAGAATCATTTTTATTTTGGCGTAACAAGACTAAAACGTTATTACACAATTACATGACACTGTAAATTGCTGTATGAAACTATATATATATCCATCATAGCTGTATGATGGTATAGCAGTCGAAGCTCTAGTGATTTAATACTGGCTTATGCAGCTGCTCTTCTGTCCAGTGTGCCTAAAGACTAATCTTCTTTACTCGATAATGAAGAACATATCAATGAGGTCCTTATAAAAAACTAAATCGATTTGTTATCATCGTGTGTGTGTGTGAGTGTGCGTGTATGCGTGTGTGCTTGAGTGTGTGTGTGTGATAACTTATAGAGTGTTATTTATAAATATTTTAAAATTCGAATGCAATGCAAATGCAATTCTTTACGCATAAAGTTTCTGCCAGCCCACACTACGTTAGCCAAGACGCGGTCTCCACTCCAGCGCTCGTTCCACTCCAGCGGTTGTTTATTCTTCGACAAAAATGACTAGTATATTGACACGTACATAGCTCTTCTCTGGTTGTGGCTCAATCGATTACATACATATAAGAACTATACATTATAATAAAAGTAATACAAACCAGCACAATTATTTAAATTAACGATCTTTTCGGTCAATCGGATATTAGCTTTCAAATGGCTATAGATTATAAAACAGAAATAAAGACTGTTCTATTCAAATCATACCAGTATTTAATGTATTCGTACATCAAATGTCACGTATAAAATATGTTGTAAATGGGTATATAAACTTTGATTTTATAAAACACTAGATTTGAATAAATTGACGTTGAAATTATAAAGCGATCGTGATAAACATTTATATGATGTATATTATTACTTTTTTTGAGATATTTTTGAAGTGAATACTTCTATAGTCGCGTTACACGACTCTAGGTGGGGAAAAATCTATGGATTCACGTCAGCAACATGCTGTAGTATATATATATATATATATATATATATATATATATATATATATATATATATATATATATTTATATATCTATATATATATATATATATATATATATATATATATATATATATATATATATATATATATATATATATAACTATATAACTATATATTAGTTATTTTTTTTTTTTAATTTGTATTTATATTTTGTACTGTGTTTACGAAACTATAATTTTATTTAATTAAAAAATAAACTATATATACACATATATTTCTTCTTGTTGCTCGGTGTGCCGATAAATGTGAAAATCAGATTAATGGTACTTTTCACTTTTGTCGGTAGTCCTCATGACTATCTCCGATTTTTTTTGATTGTCATTTATAAAATGTATACACTAGTACAGTCATTTTTGAGCCCCTTATCTGGTCTGCCCCTTGTGGGATTTCAATCCATATGGCAAACGAGCAAGCATGTCATTTGAGAAAAAGCAATCGGCTGCGTTCATAGACATCTAAGATCCAATAGGCATTACAAATGCGGTATGTTTTTGGAAGCTTCTAATATCGTATCGATTCTGAAATACCGTTTAAGGCAGCTGGTTCAATTAGTTTTATATCGTCTCTCCGTTTTTTTTGTTAACAAAATAAAATCCTACCCGGGTGCTATCCGGATACAAATACAAATCCCGACAAACCCGAACGATGGCACTGCACTACGGAATAAGTGGACAGAGAGATAGACATTTGGAATTTTTCGCGCGCCCTTAACGACGGTGGTCCGCCAACCTTACGGGTCTGTAATCCAATCACTCGTGTATGTCTTATCCGACGATCCGAAATCCGTTCCGAGAACTCCGCGATAGTCGTGGCTCGTGTTCCTCATTAGACGGTTAATTAACCACTAAATCTAGCGATAATGTTACAGGTAATCGATAATTATAAATCGATTTTATCGCTTACCAACCGCTACCGCTCTAACCGATTATATATTGGCATTACGAATTACGATTATAGCCTATTTAATGTGGTGGTATATTACCATGTTATATCGCCATATCTTTTATTTTTCTTCGATAACAATCAATTAGAACTATTATACCAGTGTCAAATAAAATATAATCTCTTTCTAAGTGTGCCTCCCCGACTTGTGAAGGTTGGCAGCCAATTCAGCATAAATCTCCTCTTTCTTCGGAAAGTGCAGCAGTTCTGGAGCACTCGTTATCCCGGTCTACTCCCTGATATTACATAACTAACGCTTCCTTCCCGAATAACATTATCTGATTCACGACATCCGACGGTGCATTTTTCCCGAGGCTGCTTCCCACGCACCATCAGCCATGTGGAACTAGCTACCTCCAAAAAACAAACCTACAGATTGCTAAAAAGCCTAAAACGCTGGCACTGGGCTGGGCTTGTTTAGTATAGTTACACTATGCAAGTTGTAATGATAACCAGGGGTTGTATTACTTTACACCCCTTCAAAATATACTCTATTATACATGTTCCTATACAGCCTTAGCGATGACTTTAATGTATTGAAATTTTGCATATGGCAATAATATTATCACAAGCATGGCGTTCATCGGTAAATATGACGATCGGTAGTGGCGTATAGCAATAAATTCAGATTAGCCAAGCTTGTGCAAGCCAGGACGGCTTTGTCGGAGTTCCGGCCGATCGCCAAGTTTCAGAAAGCCTAGTTGCCGATTTATCTCCATCTAGTAGTCATCCGAGCTAATCAGTTTGTCTCCGATCTTTGGAGTTATGGCAGAACGTATTATAAAAATATACACCGCAACTAAGTGTTGGTACAACTTGCCACCACCTCTTCGTGACTTGCATACTATAAACATGTTTAGAAAAATACAAAAATCTAATTTTAAGTATGCAAACAGGAACTTGTTGTTTTGGTTGCGGTTGATTTAAATTATTTATGATTTATTATATTTTGTGTCTATTTATGTGTATGTGTAATGAGTATGAGTAGTATAATAGTATATATATGGACGTATGTGTGTGCGTGTGTCCGTATCAATGTCGTCACTGTGGTCCGCGATCTGACCACGTTGGTTCTTGCTGAAAACCAGCACCACGTGCTCCAATAGAACGCCTCCTAACATATGCTGAGCAACAACCATTTTATGATACTTGTAGATTAAAATTATTTTTTATATTACAATATAATTAAACTTTTAATTTTAGCTATTGTAAAAAACGTGTCATAAATAGTTGTTTCTATTTTATTCTATTCTAAAAAATTCAGCACAAACATTGTGACTAATATTTATTCAGTCAGTTAACAGTCAAGTATGTCCTGAAAGTACTTTTAATCATACAATAAAAATTACTATAGTTAAATTACCAACCTACACAAAATTATCTACTTAACATTACGTCTAACCCATGGTTGTTTCGATGAAATCACTATTAGCCATAAGACCGCCATTTGCATATAAATATTACAATTAATAATGGACTATGGTGCCTTACCTCAGCATGCAGGGCTCTGCTGGGGCTGACCTCCATCCTCCCTTGCGACTCGTGGGATTCACTAAGACGAATTTAATATACCTAATTTGTCGAAAATGACGGCGACGTGGTTCGCCACCCGTCACGTCCTGATTCTCACGAGGGCGAAAAGCGACCAATGACGAGCCGTTTCGTTGCGATGAATGGCAGCGGATGGAGCTCTGTGGTCTCTGCCAACCCCTGCGGGGGATACGCGTGAATATATAAAAAAAAATAACAGTCATGGATCTATTTTTACTGTTACCTGAATTATAGATTATTACTTACTAACTTCGCTGGCACAATGACCCTAATTGTGTCTTGGGATCCGATACGAGAACCCGCCACTGATCAAGAATTTGGGCTGCCGCACGTGCAAACCTGCCCGAAGATCGCTCAGGTCAGCGATCACTGCGTCGCGTTATCGATACCTAGGGCGACTAACCGGACCGCATTGCTACGTATACCTTATGGCTGCACGATCCTTTTCCATCCTCTCTAGGCGACTGAGCTAATAGAGTCTAAGCGCCTTTGTCTCTCTGATTATCTTGGCATCAGTAAGAAGCTCTTCGATTTCGGCATTCTGTAGGACTCCCCAGCTTCCATCCGGTCTCCATTTTGGGCCGAGGATGTTTCGCAGCATTTTCTTTCCGGTTATGGATCATGACGACATGTAAGCCAATTTTACAAATGAACTAGTACAAAATATATCAATTTCATTTAAATATTCAAGTTCCAGCAATAATTTCAATTGAAAATCGCTCCCATCGTTTTAAGTCTTTACAGTCTACTCTAATCTGTTATTATTCTATTTCCTGGTCTTTTTAAATATATACGCTGCTGGTATCTTGATTAAGAGCAGCCACTAAATACAAGGGATAGCGTGGCGTGACTAATGGATTTAATAACTCTATCGGCTCGCTTAGCTTGAGTTTGTCTGCGTGTAGGGTAACCATAAGACTGATTTTTATAGGAATTTCTCAAATCATCTCATCTCAAACATTTAGGATCAAATCAAAATACAAAATCAATTATTATATAGATTTCGTAGGGACTAAAAGTTTTAGGTAAATTCTAAAAGAATTGATGCATATTCTTCGCAAGAAAGTTTTTTTACTTAGTAAGCGAGGCAAATGAGGATGCGGTTATTAAGGCAAGTAATAATTTTTGCAACATCACAGAGATTAAAAATGTGTTACTGGCGATATGAATTTCACATATATATTGGTTGTTTGAATTTGAAAAGCTATAATATGATTATGTGAAGTGATATAATTTTATACAAATTTTCATATCACCTATATATATATATATATATATATATATATATATATATATATATATATATATATTCGGTGGTAAAATTAGGTTTCCAACCTTAACGTCATTTTTTTGCGTCGATTTTTTTATGGAACTGGAAGGCAAACAAGCAGGCGTGTCACCTGATGGAAAGCCGCCCATAAACATCCACAGTGCCATAAGCAGTGCAGAAGCGTTGCTAGCCTTTAAGGAAAGTGTCATTATAAGAGAGGGGAGGGTAGTTGGGCCTCTGGAACTCAACCGCTCACTGGACGAAGCGCGGTACTTGCGAGCGCGAGCGAGGGCGAGCCGGCGAATTCATGCTACAGACAAATAAGATGTCATTCTGTACAAAATACTCGTCTTTACCACTTTTAATTTTATATAAGTTATAGGTCAAATATTCCTTGTTCAGGTTGAAAACTTAAGTCTGCTATCGTACACTTTCGGTTTTCATATTTAGCTTATACAAAAATATCTACATAATCATTTTGCAAATTGTTATTTTTCATTTTTTTCTTTAGATATTTTTAAATGCCAATAAATGCATGGCTAGGATCGAGATTAGTCGCAAGCGTGCCGACCGAAGTGCCCTTTTTCAGCATGTAGGGCTCTGCTGGGGCTGAGCCTGAACCTCCCTTGCGACTCGTGAGATTCACTATGAAGAATTTTAATAAACGAAATTTGTTAAAAAAAGAATGCGAAGTGGTTCGCCACACGCTCTGGTTCCCGCGAGGGCGAGAAGCGACTAACGGAGAGCCATTTCGCTACGATGCATGTGAGAGGAAGAATGGATTAAAAGATGGATGAGTGTGGAGGAAGCAAGGATGGTGTGCTGGGATCGTAGCGGATGGAGATCTATGGTCTATGCCTACCCCTACGGGAAACAGGAGTGACGATATATATGTATTTATTTTTTAAATATAAACTTGTAGTAATATAAAGGTTAGGAAAACATATCATTTGTGTTTGCCTCATGTATTACAATATCCGGCAATATATTGACGACATGGACAACCTACCCACGGCATCACCGAGGCCGCATTAATCGCCCACTACCTGATCATACGTCACTCCCAGCCCCTGTGATTACACACACTCGTGGCAATTACGTTATCTCCTAGTGTACCCCGCATTTAGTGCTTCCTACACACGTCTCAGTGGCTGCGCGTAATGAAACCTTTTACTGGTGTTCACTCACCAAGTAAATATTTATGAAAACCGAACGGTGGCTACGGAAAGGAAAGATAGTCTACTATACCTGATGATGCCTCGTGTTGAGGCGAAACACGTGTCGTGTGCAAGGTGGAAAAGTGGTAATGTGTGTTTGGTGTTGTGTACAGTGATTGGTAGGTGGAAAATTGATGGCCAGTTTTTGGTTTAAGTTCCAAATTAATCCACTTCATCCAGCAGAAAAACACACATTATTAATTTTCTGTTATTGTTTGCTTGTCGCGAATCTTAGCTATGTGAAACTTTTGACTGTCCAAGACAACACTTAATCGTACGGATAGGACCAATCAACTCGACGTAAAGAAAATGTTTCATCCCCACCATCTGGATGAGTGACGATCCACTACGGTGCGCTTCTCTCGGAACTTCTTTCCACGCACCACGACTCTGTGGAACCAGCTACCTTCGACGGTCTTTCCGAACCGATACGACATTGGCACCTTCAGAAAACAAGTCTACATACCCAAAAGGCCGGTAACGCTTCCGTGACTCTTGCTGTGTCGCGGTTGTCTATGGACGGCGTTGAGTCGTCCTGCTTTCTAACAGGCGGCACGCTTGCTCGTTTGCCCTCCTATGCCATAAAAAAAGGAAAACATCACTACTAAGGCGACACGCGTCCATCTGTAGATCAAAGCGTGGCGTGGTGATCTGTAAAAATAACTTTTATTGCCTTCCAAATATCCTGTTGTTGCGGATAAAACATAGACACGGCCTCTTAGTGCTCTTAATTGATACCATTCATTTTATTTTCTATTTTAACTAAGTATCAGCTATAAAATGCAAGTTATTTCAAAACCTTGGTCAATTTAAACTCTTAATTTAATTCTATTTCCATACATATACAATGTATATGTATGGAATAAGATATAACATGAACGACGATGGAATGAAAACTCCGACCATTGACTTCGAAAGCTATAATATCGCCAATGAGATAATTAGCCAGCCTAACTAAAAAAGTAGTAGCAGGTGTTTATTTCGCGGATATTAGTAAAATATTTGACATGTATACGTTATAATAAGTCATACCTAAGTTTTAAGTCCGTATTACACTGTAGACAGCTTTTCTGTAAATTTTTTTATGGGATAGTAAGGCAAACGAACAGGTGTGTCACCTGATGGAAAGCAATCAACGCTGCCTAAAACCTCCGCAGCGCCACAGACTGCGGAAGCGTCGCCGACCTTTAAGCAAAGTGTCATTATGGGAGGGGTTGGGGGGAGGGTGTTGGACCTCTAGAACTCGGCCGCTCACCGTACGAAGCGCGGTAAGCAAGCTACTACTCAGTCACCGGTTTTCTGCAGTAGTCTAGTACTTCCCCGGACGAGCCGGCCCATTCGTGCTACAGACAAATATTATGGCATTATTGACAAAGTATACCACTATTAAACTCCTGGCTTCATGGGGATGTACCACATTCTCAAATAATATGGACTTTGGTTTAGGATTTTCTTTTCTTTGCTTCTTCCGTTCTGTGATCGGTCATTTTTTCATTAGAAATGTGTGAATGATCAAAACCGATTTTAAAATCATTACAACTTCTACAAAATATAGTGCGTGCATCAAAAACAGGAATTGTTATTTACTCGACGATAAGTATTCCGTTCAATCTTTCACATATTCTTTCGCAATGAGAAAGTCGATATTTCGACTATAAACAATCAATTTTATTGGTCGCGCGGGCTCTTAAAACACGATACGGAAGAAATCGATAACGTGCGTTCTCGTAGTTTGATTATTTTGAATTTTATCATTACCACACCGTATAAATATTATTGTGAAGCAACCAATCGATTACCCGCTCACCGTGTCTGTGTAATATAACAGATGAGAAAGATGAATACACGATTTTTTTAATGATTACTGTTGTAGATTATTTCGTTATAATTATAATCTAGCTATGGGCTAATGAATTATTAGATTTTTAACTTAATTCTCTAAGAAGATTATAACCAAGAAAGAACACTTTTCTTTTTATATTTATTAAAGGGAAGACACTATGTTCTTGTGTTCTTTGCACTAATAAAATATTCATTTCACTTCAGGCCGTCAGCAACTCTCCACCTCCCAACCACTATCAACAACACCAAACACACACCATCACTTTTCCACATTGCACACGACACGTGTTTCGCCTCAACACGAGGCATCATCAGGTATAGTAGACTCTACGGAAGGCAACCGTTAAGTAAGTCTCTACATCACTTAATTCAGATATTGTTTTATTAAACATTTTTTTTTAACTTTAGATTTGAGCACATTCATTTTCTTTCAACACATCGATTAAAGGTGTATAACTGAACCATAGAAGGTTTTGTAGAATAGCCACCATTTTATCAAGACGTAACGTGATAAATTAACTAGTTTTATTTTAAAAGATTTGATGATATCGTATTTTACTTGACACTGGCATAATATTATATTATAGTTTTTGAGTAATTGCCATCAAAGAAAAGAAAAGAAATAGTCTAGGTGTACATACTCACACACACACACACACACACATATATATATATATATATATATATATATATATATATATATATATATATATATATATATATATATATATATATATATATATATATATATATATATATATATATATATATACCTTTGTATATTTATAATTATTGTTCTGCTATCTTAATATTGTTTTTTTTATAATGTTGTTATGGAGTGAGACATAGATAAATGTCTTTAATTTTATTGTGTCTGTATGTCCTGGTTAAAGAAGTAGCCAAAACAAGTGATTTTAAAAGCTAACTCATTGCGATTCTGCGCATCGGCCAAGTTCTTTGCCTCTAATGAATTATTTCGCGAGTCCGTTTGTGTGTGGACAAATAAAAACGTGAACGCGGCTAATGTATAATGTAATGTTTTGTATTCGAGTCGATTTAAGATCACCCATCCGGATAAAATATTCCGAATTCCGGTTTGTCGTGCAGTGCTGCGGGGGCATTCGACTCGCGCCGTTGTATATTTTATTACAGTCAACTGTGTGTTCCGAGAATTTCCAATTTGAGGACCGGTTTTAAATTTCAATCGCGCCATGTAAACGTTATTTGCAAAAAAAAAACAACTACAAAGACACTCGTTTATATATAAAAATAATTGTTTGGATGTTAAAGAGACGTTGTATGTTCTACCGTCACATTGACCTAATTATGCCTCTGTAAAATATCTAAATTTTAAGGACTTTTTTTAACCGATAACACACCCATAGAACTAAAGTCACCGACATAGCCCTACGAATTAGCAAATTCAAGTGGCAATGGGCTGGTCACGTTTGTTGGAGATCCGACGATCGTTGGAGCAAACGAGTGCTGGAGTAGAGACCGCGGCTCGGTAAACATAGTGTGGGATGCCCCCTGGTGCCCGTGGTGGCTAGGTGGTATGACGATCTGCGCAGGGTGACTGACAGAAACTGGATGCGTGAAGCCGAAGATCGGGCAAGGTGACACTTCTTGGGGGAGGCCTATGTCCAGCAGTGGACTGCCGCAGGCTGTTGATTGATATACTCAGACACGTATGCGCTCACGCATCGAACCTACCACCTTCTACCTAAATCATAACTCCCGCATAACATCTTTCAGATAGGGAGTGGCTAAAAACCAGTGTTACAGGGGAATCCCTTCGTCTGTTAGCAAAAGCTAACAGCCATAATTATGCACTTCTTTAGCGTGTATTACGGGATCTCATAAAAAAAAATTAGGGTTCTGCCTAATACCACTTGATCCACAATTCTGGTTAATTGACTTTGTTAATTAACTCTATTGCTTGGAACGATTTGATGTCAAATCTATTCTTTACAAGATAGTATGTTAGCATATCCAGAAATGTAGGAGTTTGTTCTAATTTTAGTTTTTAAAAGGTGTACTATTAGAGGTATTATTAATACAGCTTTATTAATCTTATTAAAAATGACGCCGACCTGGTTGGCCATCAGTCACGTCCTGATTCCCCTGAGGGCTAGAAGCGACTAACGGAGAGCCGTTTCGCTACGATAAATGTTAGAGGAAGGATGGATGAGTGTGGACGAAGCAAGCAAGGTGTGCCGGGATTGTACCGGGTGGAGATCTGTGCTCTCTGTTTACCGCTACGGGAAACAGGCGTGACGATATGTATGTATGTAAATCCAAATCCTTTTAATAGCCCAACATTGGCAATATGTATGTCAGAGCTCAGCATTTGTCGATGTAGCACTTTTCCTTTTTTTAATGCTCAATTGCCAAGATGTCGACAATGTGGTACTTGTAAACAGTTCCATTTAAGAGCTTAGCGGCTTCAGACAGCCGGCTGATCGTAATCCGCACGAGGGTATATCAAAGCCACGCACTCATTAGCACTGATGAGATTACTTCGTCTTGGATGTTGTTGTGTTGAGGCCGGGCCCTTTGTTTCACGTTGAAATTGTCTTCGTCGAAGTTCGGAATTATTCGATGCCGTTAATGTGTTTTATTTTCTTTCGTTGTTATTGTATTATTTTATTAAATAATTTCCAATTGTATATTTGTTGTAAGGTACGTTCCTATAACTTAGCGGTCGTTCACTAAATACTTTCGAATACAAGGGCGTGATAAAATATGGCAAGGGGCTATCACGTAGCGTCAAAATGTGGCATCGGGATTACGATATAGTGTGACAAATGTGGCAAAGGCTATAACTTGATGTGACAAAATGTGGCAAGGGGTTATGACATGGTTTGACAAAATGTGGCAAGGGGGTATCGATATAGTCTGACAAAATGTGGCAAGGGCTATAACTTGATGTGACAAAATGTGGCAAGGGGTTATGACATGGTTTGACAAAATGTGGCAAGGGGGTAACGATATAGTCTGACAAAATGTGGCAAGGGCTATAACTTGATGTGACAAAATGTGGCAAGGGGTTATGATATGGTTTGACAAAATGTGGCAAGGGGGTTACGATATAGTGTGACAAAATGTGGCAAGGAATGTAACTTGATGTGACAAAATGTGGCAAGGAGGTTTTCACATAGTGTGACAAAATGTAGCGATGGCTATAACTTGATGTGACAAAATGTGGCAAGGGGGTTACGACAGTGTGACAAAATGTGGTGAGAGCTATAACATGATGTGACAAAATGTTACAAGGGGAGCTATAACTTCGCGTGACAAATGTGGCAAGGGGGTTATGATATGGCGTGACAAAATGTGGTAAGGAAGTTATGACATAGTGTGACAAAATGTGGCAAGGGAGTTATGATATCGCGTGACAAAATGTGACTAGGGGGGTGGCGTGGGTGAAGTGGGAGGAAGTCTGAGGATACATAGCGTTCGCGGTTCATCACACAATTTTCCATTAATATTTCTTTTAAAATAGAAGGAAATTCATCGGAAAGAATTATTCGACAAATAACCGAATATAAATATGGTTGATATTTATATTTGGTTATACGTCGAACAATCTTTTTTTTTGAAAGTAATACTTAGGGTTGAAAATCTAATTCTGTCACCAGACACCAATTATAATAAGATTTAAGCCTATTGTCTCTGTATTGGACATAGTTTTCGGTCGTGCGCCATGTGGCTCCAGTTTTATGGTAGCTCACCCCATGCGCCCGCCATTGGCGTTGGACAGGAAACAGATGGCCACTAGGGGCGATCACCCAGGTTTACGAGCGGCAAGACCACCGCCGTCACGGGCGGTACTCGCACAAAAATAGAAAATCCCAGTTACGTCGTTTTACGGTTTACTTGCATCCTCTAGACGGGTGGGGGACGCGGGGGAAATAACACAACTACATTGTTCATAAACATACTTAAAAAACTTTATTACATTTTAATTTTATTTTAAAAATAATTTATTAATTGGAAATTAATGGGAAATCCTACAGACATATTCAGACGCCAGGTCACGATAGTTTTCAGAATGAACTTCATTTCCATTAACAGTGTTTATTTTACAAAAGTGGTTACATTAATGTTATACTCTAACATTATTGTTAATGCTTAAATATGTAACGAGTTCGGGAAACTAGAAATAAACAAATAACGTAGAAGATTTTTGATGTCCGATAAGAAAAATGGCTATAAACGTTATAAACGAATAGAATAAATAGTTATAAACGGATAAAATAAATAGTTATAACGTTATAAACGAATAAAATAAGTAGTTATAACGTTATAAACGCATAAAATAAATGTTTATAACGTTATAAAGGAATTAAATTAATAGTTATAACGTAAAAAAAGGATACAATAATTAGTTATATCTTTATAAACGGATAAAATAAATAAAAACTATTTATTTTATCCGTTTATAACGTTATAACTATTTATTTTATTCGAATATAATGTTATAACCATTTATTTTATAAAACGTTATAACTACTTATTTTATCCATTTGTAATATATGGTTATAACGTTATAAACGAATAAAATAAATAGTTTTTATTGCTCGTTAGGCTCAGTGATAGGAGTGACTGCTAAGACAAAACTCCTAGATTCAAATCCTGGATGAAATTATTATTTTTTATTTGATAATAATATTAACTATGGAAAGATTCCTAGTGTCAGAACTAGAGTCCTATAACATGTGTAAAATTTTAAAAATAAATGTACGAGTATTATTATTAACAATCAATGGTTGTGTGGTATATTTATGTATACTCACAGCGTGTATTCATTAAAATTTCAAAATAAATGTTTGTTAACACCGATGTGATCCGCCGTTGAACAGGTATAATACTCCACATGCTATTCTTCAAAGCATCGAACATAAAATTAAACAATTTATACATCATATTAACAATAATATATTCAGTTTTGAATTCTTTACTTTAAATTGTAACGGTCTATAAAGAAAATAAATTATAAATATTGGAAGGAAATTTATTAAATTTTTTATGGGATAGGAAGGCAAACGAGCAGGCGTGTCGCCTGATGGAAAGCAATCAACGCCGCTCATAGACATTCGCAGTGGCATAGGCAGTGCAGAAGCGTTGCTGGCCTTTAAGAAAAGTGTCATTATGCGAGGGGGAGGGGAGTTGGGCCTCTGGAACTCAACCGCCCACCGGACGAAGCGTGGTAGCTGAGCTCACACGCCGCTTTTCTGCGGGAGTGTGGTACTTCCCCGGGCGAGCCGGCCCATTCTTACTATAGACAAATAATATGACACTACTTGACAAAGTATTCGTCTGCAGCGTGGCTCTACCACTACATGGTAGTACAACTAAAATATAAGTTAATAATGAATGATATTTCTTTTATTATTAATATTTATATGTTTATAGTAAGAAGACCGCATAAGCGATCCAATAACATTATCATACAAATACTCTATGAATAGCGTGTTTGTAAATTTACATGTATACACAATCGTATATCCCATTGTAATTTCCTTATTAAAGTGGCCGAACTATCGTTTTGAATAATGAGATACCGCTTCGGTTCTCATTTCAACAGACAAATACGAAATAGAAACGTAACCTAAATATGTATAGATAGATATATTCTTTATCGCGCACCAATTGATTGTAATATTTATATACAAATGGCGGTCTTATCGCTAATAGCGACTTCTTTCAGAGAACCGTAGGATGGGACACAATGTTAAAAAGATAATTTGATGTAGGTTGGTGATACATTATCGTTATTATGATCGTGATGATAGAAAAGAATGAAAAAATGTGTGTATATATAATACGTTGAGTATATGTATAGTATTATATTTATTATATAGCTTATGGCGGAAAAGTAATGTACACGCGGCGACGAAATATATAAAAAAAATACTGGCGACAAATTCACCTGGAATAGAGGAACTATCACAAAGAGACTAGGAGAAGTTTTATATATATGTAATTAAAAATAAAACCTCTTCAATTACTATTATATAAATAAAATGATAATTAAAATCATTGGGATTATGATGACATTGAGATCCATCTCAATAGTGCCAATCCATCAATTAGAGCAATCGGAACCTTCAACTGGCATTGCGACATACGGTGAAAACCTACCTCGCAGGAAAGGGAAGAGAAAGAGAATGGTACACTGCCTATAGACCGTCCCAAAGTTACAATTACCAGAGGTGATAAATGGCCTTCCAGGCGTTTAAGGATCTATTATGAAGTAATAAATAGTTTGAAGTCAATGGGGAGATGTGATGGGGATATATATATATATATATATATATATATATATATATATATATATATATATATATATATATATATATATATATATATATATATATATATATATATATCTGTGGCACTCACTGTACTGTGAGACAATAAACTGTGAAAAAGAAAATTATAAAAAAAATAAAGTTATTTTTTATTCACTTAAGTTAGCCCTAGTGAATTATATCTCACTATAGCGCACAGCTATTGGTGTGGGCAAGTGTTTACAGGCTGTATCAATTTGTACGTATTGGTCGCCCGCACACAAATTGAATTACCGAGTGGTTGCGGCTCGGCGTTTCGAATAAATGGAAATGAAACGATCGCATTGCGTGGCTAGGCGAGATGCCTTCACAATCCTGCTCCTCAGAGTTATGTAGCTACACACACACACACTCAATACTTATAATTTCCTGAAGTGTCACAACGCCTCAGCTTTTCTTTGGAACGGTAATGTTAGTGTCTGTATAACTTCCCCGTCATCTAAACTCCACCTCTTCACTACTCTCACTGGCCTGGATTAAACGCAGTTAGAGCGATTGCGTCAAATCGGGCGCCGCATTTGAAAGACCACCCCCTACCCCCTGCATCACCAACGAAATTAACAAAAAGTTATTTTACGAAACGTAAAGCAAATTGTTTTTGACGATAAAGATAAATTACAAATTAATTATATAATTAAAAATATATTTATTTTAAGTTCGTTCATCATAGATTAAAAAGATTAGCAATTACATTGGATTTTCAACCTAATATAATATTAGGATGAAAAATACTTGTGTACCAATACCATAAGTACTGCATATATATATATATATATATATATATTACAGAAGGCCCCAAAAACCAGCCAGTCAGTAAAACCAACAACATCAAACACACACTACCACTTTCCTACAATGTACACGACACGTGTTTCGCCTCAAACAAGGGATCATCAAGTATAGTAGACTCTACGGACGATTTCAGTAGAGTCTTCTATACTATACACGTGTTTACGTATTTACTCCGGGCGACAATTTATTAAATGGCTAAAAGTTAAATACGGACCCGTTCAAATGTCAACCACGACTTCCGATTTTTTATTGATCTCTTTAGGTAATGTCTCGCCTTGAAACAGTTTGTGCACCTTTTGTTAAGGACTTGTGAGAACAGAAACTCACATGGTAATCTGATCTCTGTGTTGTACCACGACCTACGAATTGGATTCATTCGAAACCTTTAGGTGTCGTTATACCAGTCCTGATATTACTAAAATTTTTAATCTATGGTGAACGAACTTAAAATAAATATATTTTTAATCCTTGGAGGAGGCCTTTACCCATGCAAACAAAATAAAACAATACTATTAAATGTATGTTTAATTTTTTTGTAGAACATTGGAACGTGTGTTGATTAAAAGGCTTTTTTATTTATTTTATTTTATTTTATATACCAGTCCTGATATGTTTAGTAAACAAGCAATAAAGCTTATTGTCGATATTGCAGCTTATAGGTTAAATATTGATGATCCTCCTCATTAAGGTACAGCTTGATGAGAAGGATCATTTCATTTTCAAGAAACTCTAATCGCTACACTGGTGTAGATTTGTGACTATAGATGTAGGTATCTTGCACTGTTGTCTGTTCTGTAAAATTGTCCCTGTTCTATTCTTTTTGTAGGATAGCTTTATCGCTTTCAGTCGGTCCTCAGACCTCAGTGTTTTCTGTAGCAAGTTGTGTTGTGCTAAGGTGAAGTTGACAGCTGAGGCAATATTGTTGATGGGTCCTCTTACCTAAATGAATGGATTTCATATTGAACTTGGCTTATGAAATATATAGTATTCGATATACACAAACCTCAAGAGGGTCCGGCCCAGCCAGTCGCGTACAACCAGTTATATCGGGGGAGCTTTATCAGATCTCGGGGAGATCCGAGATAGAATGACCGTACATATTTTATACGTGAGCATAGACGGGAATCTATTTCTCATTTCTGTATAAAAAATTTTCTTTATAAATTTTGTACACTATTTTATGATACGACCGTCTTTTATTTAATACTTAGATTATTTAGTGTTGCGTATAACGAAAATCTCTTAAAGAAGAAAAAGAAATAAAATATGTGGACAGTGAAAAGTTTTTACTTAGCTAAGATCCGCGACAAGCAAACAAAAACATAAAAATTAATAATGTATATTTTCCTGCTGGATGACGTAGATTTATTTGGAACCCAAACCAAAAACTTACCGAAAAACGGCCAGCAACTCTCCACCCATCGACCACTATACACAACACCAAACACACACTACAACTTTTCCACCTTGCAAACGATACGTTTTTCGCCTCAACACGAGGCATCTTTAGGTATAGTAGACTCTACGGAAGACAACTGAAAAGTGACTTTTCGGTTGTCTTCCGTTATTGTTTGCTTGTCGCGGATTTTAGTTAAGTAAAAACTTTTGACTGTCCACATAGTGATGGATTTCCGCAAAGTAACGCCTGACTCCATAAATCATCGAAATAAAATATATTGAACTCGCGCATGAAATTTCCATCATTGTACCCAAAGTAGTCTCTATGAATGAACTCATTGGTAAATATTTGGACACGTTCTTTATCTCTTTGGTCGATTTTTGATGTCTGAAGATAACGATCACCAGACTTCGCCCAGCGGTTCGGTAGGCTCTTCCATTTCATGACAAATTCGCTGTATTCTTCGGATTTTATTGCAGTGGTTACTCGTTGCATTTTTCACCATCATTTTTACATAGACCCCAAGGCTCGCTAAAGCCTCATCCGACAGGTTTCCCGGTCGGGTGTATGGTTATACCGCCATTGATCGGTAGCCAGAGCGTCGTCTGCTGGGTATCGCCGCCGAAGTGCGTGCAGATGAGATTGACTTGGGCTGGTTAAGATGTTATATTAATTAGGTTAAGATGTTAACCAAGTTAGGTTGAGATAAAGCAGCCATATTGTTCGCGGCTAGAACTGTGAGAAAGTTCCTTTCTTGGATGATCTCCATGGTCGATAAAATGTAATCGTGAATGTTTTTGTAGCTCAATTAGTGGGTGGCTCATTGACCCACTTGATTGTAATTGATTTCAACACTCCTTTTTAATTCTGAATGAATACTCGAAGAAATTTCCGGTTGTTACTGAGAATATACATATATCTATATCTCTCGATTGCTTAATTCAATCAGAAATTTACGTGAAAGGAATGTCGGACAGAAAGTCTTCAGAGATCGAGATGAATCGAAAAAATGAAAGCGGACGTCCGACCGCGTCGAATTTGAATACAACGGGATCAAGCCGAGGGCTCATTTAATCTGGAAATTTATAAGAGCCCGAACAATTTACTTCAGAATTAATTTGCATACTTTTTCCTTTTGTTAGACAATGTTTGTTTGACAATGATACCAACCGGTGGTAGAAAGTGTATTTATGTTTTTGTTTAATATTATACCAAAAGCCTGATGCTCAATGATAGTAACAACCATTTGACAATGAAACTAACTAACTTTGTTGGAGCAGCGACCCAAAATAGATCCTGGCCTCCGAACAGATCTTACGGCGCCGTGCCCTGTCTCGTGCCACCTGCAGATTCAAATCATTCATCGTGCATCCTGCCAGTTGCAGATTTGAAGGTTGCGCAAGTCATCCTCCACCATGTCTCTCCAGGGTTACTTGGAGCGCCCCACAGGCCGTCGTCTAGCTGGGCGACCCACAAACGGTCTTTGACGATGGGATCTTGAAAAAAAATATAAAAAACTTTATTTCAGGGCTAGCTCATATATCGTTAGTAACAATCTTTCTTATAATCTAGTGTTAGTGAAATTACAAAATTTTATAAAAATAAATTTATATTTACAAAACATTAAAATATAATACATTAATAAATTAATATAAATTTGAAAATAACAATATATGTCTATAATAATTTTTAAAATAGTAATGAAATAATTTAATTTCACATTTTATTTTATATTAAATTAATCTGAATAATAATAAAAATAATAAATAATGCATAAAACAGAGCGAAAATAAATTACAATAACACATTAAAAAAATGAAGTGTGTGTGTGTGTGTGTGTGTGTCTGTGTGTGTGTTTGAATATAAATCGAATCCAAATTTCGTAAAATCGCTTTTGTATCTTGGGTTTATAATACATACGAAGGTTATAATAAATACGCAGGTTATAATAAATACGCAGTTTAAATACATACTCAGTATATAATACACACGTAGTATATAATAAATAGGCAGTTTATAAAGAATACGCACTTTATAGACGCTTTATACGTAACGGTGTCAATTAATCCTGAAGACATTGACGTTGAACAAGACGCGATGTCTACACTCGCGTCGACTTCAATCATCGAATCATCGAGCGTGTACGCGTGTCGTGTGTACTCGCCATAAAAACCATGTGTTCCCATAACTGACAGACGCCGGTTGTCCACACTTTAGGTGCGATTTATTATCGACCGCCAGCGACACTGGTTTTTATAACGGCAATGTATGTACAACACGGATGTATGCCTGTCTTGAGGTGTTTCGTGCAACTTATACAAACATGTGATGTGGAATGGATCTTTTTAATACAATTTGACTGACTCGCTTTATATGAATATATCTTTTTATCACAGTTCATATTTTTTTTAATGGGATAGGACGGCAAATGAGCAGGCGTGTCACCTGAAAGCAATCAACGCCGCCCATAGACTTCCGCAGCGCCATAGGCAGTGCGAAAGCGTTGCCGATCTTTAAGGAAATTGTCATTATGGGAGTCATTAAGTGGGAATGGGAAGGGAGAGGGTGTTGGGCCACCGGAACTCGGCCGCTCACCGTTCGAAACGTGGTAGGTAAGCTACCAATCAGCACCGGTTTTCTGCGGGAGTGTGGTACTTCCCCGGGCGAGCCGGCCCATTCATGCTACAGACAAATAATATGCCATTCTTGACAAAGTATTCGTCTGCAGCGTGGCTCTACCACTATTATTATATATATTATACACTATATTATTTTGTATGTGTATATCTTTTCATCATAGTACATATATGTATGTCCCACTGCTGGGCACGGGCCTTTCTCTATCATATAGAAAAATCATATTATTGTAGATAATAAAAACGTTAATCATCATCAAAATCCGACATGAAAACAAAGTTTATATGACACTAATATCTTGAACAATAACTAAACCATCTAGGATTAATTAGTTCATTCATAATTTATACACGTATCTCCTAAATACAGCACGTGTTTCGACTTAAACCCAATTTGTTCTTCAGTGTGTCGCTGTCGAAGTATTTAGACGCTGTCAAGTGTTGAGGCGTTTTAAAGCGAGGTCTGCTGCGGAATATTTAGATGTGTAATGAGACATAGGGCTCATTTTGAAAGTATAATGTAGTTTCAAGGTTATCGATTTTTTTAATGTATATCAATTCAATGGTTTATTGTATATATTCTTATTTCGTGATATAGATAATTTAGTAAATTCAGTGAATGTTTATTTTATAGCTCTTCTATATATCTATAGGCAAACAAACATACGGTTCACCAGTACGGTGCGTTTTTCTAGAAACTTCTCACCACGCACCACTACCCCATGGAACCAGCTACCTACAGCGTTATTTCCGAATGGATACCATATTGGAACCTTCATTAAACAGGCCTAAGTATTTCTTGATGGCCGGCAACGCTTATGCAATAAATATGGCGCTTCGGATGTCTTTGGGCGGTGTTGATTGCTCTCCATCAGATTGTAGTGGTACCTTTACAGGTATCCTTTAAGCTTGTCTATAAATTGTATATCCAAAATATTAAAAAAGTAATATTATTTGAGCATTTGCCATGGTTTGACTCCTATCTCCTCCCTACAGCCTTATGTTAACAAGTCTGTTTTGTCTTTCTATGCCATAAAAAGAGCTTGGTATGGCAACTGAGTGTGTTGTTGGAGATACCCACGCACCACTGGCCTACTTGTCCAAACCGCCCACGCGCCCAGTAATAAATATCACAAGTTTGATAGGCAGGCAGTGCCACGCTCTCTTCCGCAAACGGGCCGAGTGAGGATACAACGTGTGGTTATGACACCACCTGGTGATGGTTGCATTCGATGTCATCTTTTCATAATACAGGCATTCTGCTTACCACCACACTATGGAACCAGCTCCCATTGGTGGTATTTTCGAACCAATTGGATATTGGCACCTTCAAAACACAAGTCCACACATACCTTTAAGACCAGCAACGTCATGTATATAGGCGGTGATCATTGCTTTTTATCAGATGACACGTTGATTTGTTTTCCACATTTTATTAAGAAGGAAAAAAACAATTTTCATCTGGATGAGTGGCGATCTAATACGGTGCGCTTGTCTCGAAGCTTCTTTTCACGCACCACCACTCTGCACCAGCTACCTTCGGCGGTCTTTCCGAACCGATACGACATTGGCACCTTCAAAAAATAAGCCTGCATATACCTAAAAGGTCGGCAACGCTTCCGTGACTCCTGCGGTGGTACGCTTGCTCGTTTGCCCTCCTATCCCATAAGAAAAAGGTTAAATTATGTAAGAAATGTATGACTTAGGACGATCGTCTGTAACATACGTAGCAATTACACTAAATGCGTTGTTGTGATAAAAATGTATCTCAAAGGTCTTTGCAGTTCCACACATTCTGTATCAAAACTTTTTAAGGTTAACCTTTGATATAAAGCCGCGTTAATTAATCCTAAAGTAGGGCGGACTACCGTCTCTGGGACGGTTGCATCCAAATTAGAGCTCCGGTGGAAACGTGACGCGTATCTCTTTAATGTCTGGTGGAATTGATTTCGTTGCGGACGTACCTATTTCGGTATTTAGACCCAAAGACGTTTTGATACGTTGAAGAAGCTGCCTTGCTTTTTCTTATCACAAATATTTCTACATGACTGAATTTGAAACTGATTGAAGTTCATACATTCATTTGAATTCATGGATTTCAATAGTGCCCAAATTAGCACGGATGATTTAGCCACAGTCACGCAGAATGAAGCAGACCTCGATACAACCTGAATAGAATTTTGATGTTGACGTTTACATAGAATTCGAACGTAACAAATTTGATAGTCCGTCATTGCTTAAAATGAATTAATAATCATTAATTAAATACACACACTAATAAGCGAATTACAGTATATTTTAAAAATCTTTTTTTTTAAATTATAGTAAAAAGACAAACATAATATACCTTTGTGTAATAACTAGACAGAAGTAACAGCACGGGTTGTGAAGTCGTCACCTTGTGTATTTATAATAATAATAATACTTCTTTATTGGTATAATGTGAGGTGTAACAAGTTGAAAAAAGACGTTTAAAAGCTCCATCACATTGCCACTTATGGCGTACAAATTTCATTAATTATTAAACGCACAGAGATCTAAATACATAAGTCGCTTATGGTTACAAAGCATTAAATTGTTAATAAATTGTTACATTAATAATAATACTTCTGTATTGGTATAATGTGAGGTGTAATAAGTTGAAAAAAGACTTATAAAAGCGCTATCATATTGCCACTTATGGCGTACAAATTTCATTAATTATTAAACGCACAGAGATCTAAATACATAAGTCGCTTATGGTTACAAAGCATTAAATTGTTAATAAATTGTTACATTAATAATAATACTTCTTTATTGGTATAATGTGAGGTGTAACAAGTTGAAAAAAGACGTTTAAAAGCTCCATCACATTGCCACTTATGGCGTACAAATTTCATTAATTATTACATACACAGAGATCTAAATACATAAGTCGCTTATGGTTACAAAGCATTAAATTATTAATAAACTGTTACATTGGCATTCAAATTATAATTGATTTATCTATTACATACGTTCGATCCAACTTTTAAAACAAAAAAGTTTTTATTAGTATTATAAATATTATATAACATATATACATATATACATAAATCACAGATATAAAGATCCAACTAGCGCGGCGACAATATTCACCTTTGTCAAGGATCGCAGTTTCGAATTCTGTTTCATCATAACTATTTATAGGCCACGAGCATATATTCCGTCTTTGACACAGAACATTCTAGTTTGGGGCTATAAGTGTGAAACGTATTTTAAAAATACTACACATTTTATTTATTTGACGGAAATTTCCAAATAAAAAACGCTGCGCAAGAACTGAGGGTCAATATTTCTGGCATAAGTTCTAGAACAAAAGAAGCACGTGTATGCCATCCGAAATATTTCGTAGTTGGGAACAAAGTTTCTAAAGAGTCACGTTCCGTCTATAAGGAAACATTTAAACTTATGAGAAAGTAATGGTTCAGTCACCCATCGTAGGATAAGACATACATCGTTTGTATGTTATTCGCGTATTGTTTTGAAGTCAAAATAGTATTATAATATGACCTGTTTAGTTTTACAGTTAATGTTTACTTTTAAATCTCCGTTAAACTTTAAAATTAAAACTTGTATTTAGCCTTTTGTATGGGATAGGAAAGCAAACGAGCAGGTGTGTCCCCTGATGGAAAGCAATCAACGCCGCCCTTAGACATCCGCAGTGCTATAGGCAGATCAGAAGTATTGCAGGCCTTTAAGGAAAGTGTCATTACGTGAGGGGGGCAACACTTCTCCATTGCCTATGGCATTGTGAATATCTATGGGTGCCATTGATTGCTTTCCATTAGGTGATGTGCTTGCTCGTTAGCATTCCTGTCCCATAAAAAAACTCCAATCCGCCAGCTAAGTGTCTAGTAGTGGAGTATAACAGTCTTATTGATGGCTTTCAGTCAGTCATTAGAGCTTCGTCAGTCCATTATCAGGATGCAGCGCAGGATGTGAAGGTGTTGAAGTGACAGGAGTGGAAGGTGTAGCACTCAGGATGTAAAATGTGAAATTAAGAGTCGCTTCGAATAGACGTGTACACTATTCGGCGGTTACAAGGCAAGAGAGATATCGTACACTTTCTAACATACATATATATCAGAATCAAATCGTGCACAAGCAGGGGCATCTAGCAGAAAAGGCTCCAAACTCCCCAGTCACATTGATACTGACCCCGACTGCTGATTAGCATGTTGTGCCGCGTATCAGCGCATACAACTTCCCGCAGATGGCTGTTAAGCTGTTAAGGGCATCATAAAAGGGTACAGTCTACTAATCAGTCTACTTAATTGTCGGCAGGCGGAGGAGTTGAACGCGCTGGTGGGAGATGCGTTCCGAATGGCGTTCGCCTCGCAACTGCAACCCTCCGCGCCGCTTTGGGTGAGTTTTTTTTTTAATTTTATTGTTATTTTACCACCCATTGGTGGCAATAGCAATGGGTCGACGACATGACATTATTTGGTAACAAACATACAGGTTGTCCAGTAGCGGAATTTGGTCGATGCAATCAACAGCCTGCGGCAGTCCACTGCTGGATATATGCCTCCAACAAAAAGCCGCCGAAGATACCTTCGGATATCTTCGGCTTCACGCATCCAGTTTCTGCTAGCCGCCCTGCGCAGATCGTCACATCATCTAGCCGGGTGGCGTCCCACACTACGTTTACCGAAACGCGGTCTCCACTCCATCACTGGTTTGTTCCAACGATTGTCGGATCTCCGACAAACATGACTAGCCCATTGCCACTGTATTTTGCTAATTCGAAAGGCTATGTCGGTGACTTTAGTCCTCTGGCGGATTTGTTCATTCCGAAGCTCTCTGAGCGACTCTCAGCTTGTGAAGCAGACGGACTGTCAGGGTCCATGTTTCGGCGCCGTAAGTAAAGGCATGTTTATCGATTATTTTCTGCCAGTATTACGAGAACACCTTCTCATTCATTTCACGCACACGATATCAACAAGGTGACGCCACGCTGCTGGAGAAACCATGGATGATTACTTCCCTAACAAATTAATAAGCCGTTTCGGCGATATCCTCTAGCCAACCAGATCAAAGGAACCTTTGAACTGTTTCTGTAGAGGTACTTCAATAGTAAAGTTAAAGAAATAAACCTGATCACCATTTCAGCATCTTTATTTATATAAACAATCGGAACATCGTCCGCTAGGTTCCCGGCATCCCGGCGTTACTACTTCAGCGAGTGGCATAGAATACTGTGAGTAGATTTTAAAAGTGTGTCCGATGTGGCGGTCAGCATCTAACGTGTAAGTTCGTATACATTACTGAATGCATGAGCAGCAAACGGACTCTCAAAATATATTCAATTATTTTTAATTTCGACTCAAAAAAGTATAAACTGTTTTTAGAAAACAAAACCACAATATGGACAGTCAAAAGTTTTACTTAGCTAAGATCCGCGACAAGCAAAACAATAACAGAAAATTAATAATGTGTGTTTTTCTGCTGGATGAAGTGGATTTATTTGGAACATAAACCAAAAACTTACCGGAAGACAACCGAAAAGTTCTTGTCTTCCGTAGAGTCTATTATACCTGAAGATGCCTCGTGTTGGAACGAAACACGTGTCGTTTACAAGGTGGAAAAGTGGTAGTGTGTGTTTGATGGCCGATTTTCGGTAAGTTTTTGGTTGTTGTTATTGTTATGGTTCGGTAAGTTGTTATTGTTTTGCTTGTCGCGGATCTTGGCTAAGTAAAACTTTTGACTGTCCACATAGTGATGGATTTCCGCAAAGTAACGCCCGACTCTATTAATAAAACCACATAACGCAAAGTCTTGACTACATTTAACATAAATTGACGAAATGCGTCCACACCCGACTAACGAGTGCCGTAATAAATTTACTAGAAGCACAACAAGAGGGCGCCTATAAAAGTTCTCGCCGAATGTTAACGCCTCCGGTGCACGGGATTGGAACGCAGTGATATAACACGTCGTATACAGGGTGATAGGTGGAATAATTAGAAATAGAAATAGAAAAAGCTTTATTTATGACACCGTTTTTTTAGAATAACTAAACTATATAATTAAACCCGTAATAATATTATAATATACAAATAAATAAACAAAACAAAAAGAAAATAATTTTTATGTATAATAATAAGTGTCATAAAATGTTTCTTGCTCAGCATAGGCCAGGCGTTCTATTGGAGCATCAGGCGCTGGTTTTCAGCAAGAACAAACGTCACACACAGTAACGATATTCGTACTGACACAAACACACACACACACACATACGTACACATACATCCAAATATATATGTCTGCTCATACTCATATACACATACACATAAATACACATACAATACAACAAAATTAAAAACAACTGAGTCATGCTATAGCATGACTTAGATGTCAGTAGTATATATTGAATTGAATATTGAATTTATATACACCGCAACTAAAAGAACAAGTTCCTGATTGCATACTCAAAAATCAGATTTTTGTACTTTTTTAAACATATTTATAGTATGCAAATCACGAAGCGGTGGAATTAGGTTTTTTAAAAATAAATATTAAAAAACATAAAATATAAATAAAATTCAATAACTGTTTATTAAATTAAAAAATATCTCGTCCAAATGTTGACCCCCACATCGGACACACTCTTGGAATGTAGCCACAGTATTCTGTGCTACTCGCTGAAGTAGTGATATTAGGAAGCCTTAACTTAGTGGACTGTATTTCCTTTTATTCCTGAGATGGTCGTCAGATTTATTCCTTTGACTTTACTTTTGAGATATCCCATAGAGAAAAGCCCAAAGGTTCCGGTAATCCTGACGGCCAGGAGGTATCGCCGAAACGGCTTATTAATTTGTTAGGGAAGAAATCACGAAGAAACTCCATGGTCTCTTTAGCGGTGTGAGGCGTGACGCCATCTTGTTGAAACCAACAAGATAGCGGTGGCGTAAAGCGCAGGTAGAATGTTCTTTCAATATTAGCAGAAAATAATCACTAAGCGTGCGTTTAGTGATTATTAAATCACTTATTTAATTCTGATACAGAACATCCCATATATACGTATTCTATTACACTTACTTTCTTATGAGGATATTTAAATATGTCATTATCTGAGTGTGGATGGTAAAAATGTCTTAGGAAAAGCATTCTTTCATTTTTATTCACTGTAACGATGTATATATTAAAAAAAAATTAATCGTCTTATTTTAAACAAGGATTTTAATATCATTCATTGAAGTTGACCTGAAACGACATTGGAATTTTCGAAAAACGAAACTCATATTATTTTCATGAGATAAGAAGGCAAACGAGCAGACGTGTCACTTGATGGAAAGCAATCATTGCGGGACTTCCGAAACACAACCGCTCTCCGTACGAAGCGCGGTATCTAAGCTACCACTTAGACGCCCGTTTTCTGCGGGAGTGTGTGTACTTCTCACTACAGACAAATAATATGCCATTCTTGACAAAGTATTCGTCTGCAGCGTGGCTCTACCACTACAGTAAAGGTAGATAATGCATCTGTAATGCCTATGGTGTTACGGTTATCTATGGGCGAAGTTTATTGTTTTGCATTACGCGACATGCTTACTTATTCGTCTCCTTAAAAATAATATTTTACAGGATATCTATTGCAGTATGCGTGATCTAACTTTATAAACCACGCTGTCAGCACTGTTGAACCTCGATCATTTTAATGACGAAGTTCAGGATTTAATTTGACAGATTATGTTCCACAGACTATAAATCATGGTCGTTACGATTTTAGAAAACACACTCATCGGTGCCGTCCAATTATTGCTCTACCCTGTGATTTACTCTGTGCGTATCCACATAATGGATGCCCATCAGCACCTCCCGTTCACACGTGTAGCCCCAGGGCTGTTATTACATAATATTTATTTTTAAACAAACACCGTTCACATATTAGGGTTAAATAGATTTACAATTATAGTGTACGCCAGAAATTCCCAAACTGTTTTGGGCAAGAGACCTCTTTTCCAAAATGAACTCATACTTCAGACCTCCATAGCTAAATTACCATGAAAGGATTTCATATAGAGTTATCTCTAGTTTTTTTCTTATTGATATAAAATACTTAGGAATTTAAAAACTGCAGTTAACAAATTTGGACCTCAAGGGGTTTATATCGACGACTTTTGGAATCTGCGGTGTAGACCATTACTTCCTGCTTCACATTGTTACTATTATTATTATGTTTTATGGGTTAGAGAGGTAAACGAGAAAGCGTATCACCTGATGGAAAAGAATTAACACCACCTATAGACATTTGCATCCCCATAGGAATTGCAAATGCCTTGCCGGATTTTAAACTATGACTAGACTTGTTGTTGGAAGGTTCCAATTTTGTATCGATACGGAAATACCGATAAAGCCAATAGGTTCTATAGAGTGGTGGTACACGGAATGAAGTAATTGCTAATATTGTATGTTTTTATAATGACGCTTGCCTAAGTACTTGGCTTTTGTGCCAAGTTCTGGGTTCAAATTTCGGGTTCAAAGTTCTGGGTTCAAATATAATTTGTTTTGAAACACAACAATTTGGTTTCGATGCCTTGAGTCAATTTGTGTAAGTCAATTGTGTATCGAAGACATTGGATTGGTACTTTCACATTTCATAGAAAAGAGGACGGCTAATTGGCTTAAAGGTGGAGCTGCCGACTACATAGTCAGTCGTCTGGTCGCGGGTTCGATCCCCGCATTAGGATAAATACACGTAAGGCCTGTTAATATTAACTCTAAGTCGCGGCAGATTAATATCCGTTCTTTCATAAATGGACAGGCCCCTGCAGCAGTGGGACATATATGACCTGCAAAAAAGATAGATAGAAAAGAGAAACAACCCAAGGTCTTCGAGTGATTAGGTTATACCTTCAAAGGATGAGTTCTAAGGGTGCGGGCACGCTCTTCGTCAGATAGGGAGTATTTATTGCTGTCCTTTCCTTGTGTTCTGTTCCATTGCGGAACACAAACAAGGGGCGCAGTTCAGCCTGCTCCACACAATTTATACGCTTCTTTGCTTTTCAAACTGTCAGAACTTTGGCCTTATACAACATTGTTACCGGCTGTGATTTGTCTTTTAGGGAAGTCTGTATTTTAATTTACTTTTAATTCAAATACTTTATGTTCTACATAAGAAATTATGTACATATTATCTGTCAAACAATCAAGCCTTTACCATCATTTCGTCATTAGGTTTCTCTAGTAATATGAGTACTAGTATATTTTTTTTATTACAAAAGGTACAGTTATAAATCTCAGATTAAATAAAATATAAGATAACGAACATATAAAAGAATTAAGGGTAAACCTGAAGTCCAGTTACAACTATACATGAGATGAGAGATGAGAGAGAGAGAAAGAACTATTAGAGAGCCCAGATCTCCATCTGCTAGGATCTTAGCACATTTTTTTTGCTTCATCCACACTCATCACTCCCTTAATACAAGTTTAACGGTACGTTTGACCTAGAATTTTTTAAGAATTTCAACAATTTGGTCAAGGTATGTTCTTCTTGGTCTTCCCCTACCGACCTTTCTATTCACATACGCAACGTAAATGTCTTTTATTAGTAGTCTTTCATCCATCCTCTCTATGTGCCCAAACGATCTAAGCGTTCCTTTCTCAACTTTTGTCATGACACTTTTCACTCTAGTAAATATCAAAGAATAATTATTTGTGTGAATTTGAATCGTTGTTTGTGTGAGAACGTTTCACATCCACCATTGTTATAATAAGAAGCGAGGCTAGGCCCGGCCGGAAGTGGCTCGTTTGGTGCTGCATGGAGCGCGCGGTCGATGGGAGGTCGTGCTTAATTGCGGCGACAGCGGAATGCCGCTCTAGAAAGTGTTTCGTTGCACTCCGTCCGACGGGATTCGGTACGAGGAGGACGGGGAGAGAAATACGCGCAGGATTTATTTAATTAATTCATGTTGAGTTTAGTTTTAAATTTACGGGCACACACCGTGTTTATTGTTTTAACCTCCCCTTTCTATATTCTCTTCATGAAAACAGGGATTTAAAAAAAAAGTAGAATGCGTGTCCAGAGATGAGAGCAATGTATACGCGGCCGGCCGGATGGTCTTGTAGAATTTTTCCAAATTGCGTATTTTACGTGCGTTACGTTTAATTAATATACAATAGATCGATTCATTCAAATCGCAATCATAAATATATCAAGACAAATAGATGAAAGATAAATATATAAAACTAGCTGCCCGTCCTGGCTACGCACGGTTGGTGTAGGTATCTAATAAAAAAATAAAACATAATCTTCCGTTCTCTTATCACGATAAAATTCGTCGATTAAAACGAAAACACAAGAATCCTCAGAAGAAAGAACAGCACGAACAATAGAAACAAAGTTTTGCTTTTGTAAAATACAAACAAACGGTAATTGAATATTGAATGAATGAATGAATAAATGTCAATCTCATCAATACTCACATTTATTTTGTTAATCATAACTTCTGTTGATAATTGTACTAATGGCGCCATCTATTGGTTATATTGGTATTTAATTTAAAATGAAAAAGATAGCAATTGTTCATGTTAGCTTTCCGTACAATTTTTTGAAAATTATATATTATACAAACCTTGTTCTTATAATAACAATATATAATTGAAATCGACGCAAAAATTCGGCAACCGTGGTTACCAAAAGCGAGGCAATCTTGGCAATCTCGCTGGAGCCTCTGGCTGTCCGTGTTCTCACGCGATGTAATTAAAATTTTAATTACGCCGAAAGTGTCGCACCTCGTCAGCTTTCACGCCGGCCCGCGTACTAATGAAAACGTACGGTGCTTTCAAAGCAGCTATTTTGGGAATTTTGACATGGATAGCAAATGAACACCTAGATATGGACAGAAAACAACAGTAGTGTAGTGTTCATCATTTTTCATTGCATTATGAAATATTAAAGGAAGTTTTTGTGTAAGCCTCTTAGGCAGGGATTCTCAAACTATTTTCGGCAAGACCCCTTTTTCAAAATACCTCAGACCCCCTTAACCAAATTACTATAAAATCCTATCTCTAGTTTCCCTGCTCTAAGGTCTTAAGCAAAGTAAACTTATTTTTTTTAAGGACTTATCTTCTGAAAACAAGTGACTCACTGTGATTCACGCCGCCCCACAGAACAGTAAAGTGTGACCCACCGGTGGGTCACGCCGCCCCACAGAACAGTTAAGTGTGAGCCACCGGTGGGTTACGCCGGCGTAAACGTGTTAAAGTATGTTTACAGCTATGCTCATAGCTATAGATATACCTTAAGCATTAGCATGTTGCTGACGCAAACCCATAGATATTTCTTCTACCCACAGTCGTATAACGCAACTATAGAAGATTTCACTTAAAAAAATCGATTCGAATAAATTTATATTACATGTAAAATAGAAGCATCTGGAACTATACATATTTCTCTTCTGGCTTCCGCTGTTATGATTATTGATGATGATTAACAGAGTCAGGCGTTACTTTCGTCCTCCGTCTGGGTGAAGAGTTGCTGACGGCCGTTTTTCAGTAAGTTTTGGTTTAAGTTCCAGGTAAATCCACTTCATCCAGCAGGAAAACACACATTATTAATTTTCTGTTATTGTTTGCTTGTCGCGGATCTTAGCTAAGTAAAACTTTTGCCTGTACCTTTTTGCCTGTTCACATAACTAAATAATTCTCATTTAAAAGTTACCCTAAAATAGTTTTATTCATTCCAACTGAACCCAAATGAATAAAGAATTAACTGTTAACGGTACAATTCCGAAAAAATACTTCCTTAATTGAAAACAAAGATTTGTATCTTCCGTCCGTTTGTTCACGCCCTAAAAACAACCCGAGCGGCATAACTCACGGACGTACAAAAATTTGCGTGTCGGATGCGAAAGGTCAGGCCGGCCGTAAATATGGCCCCGCGTGACTGCGCGCCCTAAAACAGGGTCTCGGAGGGGGGACGGGGGATGGGGGGAGACAGGGGAGGACCGATGCGATCAACGCTCGCCTTATTTCGGAAGGACGTCATTCCAAAGTTATATCTTAGGGCAAATTGTAAGGTATACACTTAGTAAATGTCGACAGTTAAAACTTTTACTTAGCTAAGATCCGCGACAAGCAAAGTTCCACACTCCCACAGTAAACCGGCATCTGAGTGGTAGCTTACCTACCGAGCTTCGTACGGTATCATACCTTCCCCCCTCCCTTTACCCCTCCCTTCCCATTCCCACTCCCATAATAACATTTTCCTTAAGGGTCGGCAACGCTTCCGCACTGCCTATGGCGCTGCGGAAGTCCATGGGCGGCGTTGTTTGCTTTCTATCAGGTGACACGTCTCCTCATTTGCCTTCCTATCCCATAAAAAAAAAGTTACAAATGACGCTAAATGTCCAATTTATTTGTTATGAATTGCAATGTGCTAAATACACAAACAAAATGTTGGGGTTCAGTAAATCGGGATTCAGCCGTAGGCAGTACAGTTATATGGGGTATTGCGTATACAGGTTGTTCAGGTATTTAAGGATATCTATGTTTTTTTTTTCAATATTATAAATCCAAAGATATTTTATTAATTCTCTACAATATTATATATCTAAGGATATATTTTTCTTGAAGAATAGCTAAAGACGTGAGAATGTACGACCGTAATAGCATCATAGTTTTCCTTTTCCCTTCGCTTTATTTTATAGTACGGGCACAGGGAATCGGCGACTCCCTAACGTTTAAGAAATGGAATCCCGACTCCGTTTAACCGCTGATAGAAAACGTGCCTGCGTCTGATGGAGCGTCGCCGGCGGGACCGATAGAGGAAATTGTGTTCCGCGATAAACTGACCGGGCTTATAGCTCGTATTGGAGGAGAGGACGTGTGTCGACCTCTTTGGCCTTGAACCCATACTGAAACCCAATGCCAATATTATACAGGGTGTCCGGTGATAGAATTAGATTTTCAACAATATATTATAAAAAAAAACTATAAAGGATATAAAAAATCGTACACAATCACGAGGACTGCCGACAGAAGTGAAAACTTAAAACTGTATTTTGAAATTTCAAATTAATTGTAATATGAAATGCTGCTATTACTACAGCATGTTACTGACGCGACTCACAAAACTTTATCCATCCATGAAGCGTCCAACGCACAAACATACAATCGGGTATATACAATGTGTTGGCGTGATGCGTGTACGTAGGCAGCTGCGCGTAGATTAACTGTGTTTAGTATGTCTATAGCTATAGATATACCTTAAACACTAGCATGTTGCTGATGCGAACCAACAGATTTTTCTCTAGTAACGTGGTTATAGAAGTGTCCACTTCAATAACGAAGAAGGGAAGTGCGAGTTTAATTTTTTAATAATTATAAAGTTGGTCAATATTGCCACGTCTGGCACATTCTAAAGTCTAGTATTCTGTGCCACTGTCCACAGACTGTCAACACACATAATGACCGTCAATCAATAATACTAATGAATCCAGCTGTCCAGTGAGATCTTGGTCGTCGATGATTAGAATAATCCTTTGTATGCGGTCCAGAGGGAGATGCTGAAACTGTGGTTAGAAGCTGTTGTCTAAATGAATAATGAAACCTGCGATAAATCTGATCGATCGCGTGATGGTATTTAATTATAAAGAGCAGCAGTTTTGCAGCAATTTGTTGTAAACCGGGAAAGCTAGGCACTGCCGGTGTGGACAGCCTTTATTGCTTCTCAATATTGGTTCGTAGCACGCGACCGTAAATAGGGCGGCGTCTAGCTTAACATTCAGTTTGTGCGGTTGTCTAGTCGAATAAATAAACGTTTATTACCGTATTTATGTAAGAGCTTTACTCGGTTGATGGCAACACGCATAATGGCGGTTAAAATAATGCTTTCGGTAAAAAGTATTTTACAAAGTATTCCCGCCAACTTATGGTCATTAAACAAGTTGTGTTTTTATTTAATTTCTATAATCGTATACATTATTATTAACATTTATATTATGTGGACAGTCAAAAGGCGTTACTTTGCGGAGACATGGATTTCCGCAAAGTAACGCCTGACTTCATTAATAACATTTATATTGCTTAATTGTGGTGGCGTATTATACAATATACGGTGATTGTGTGTATAAGTGAAGTGATAAAATGAAATAAATGCGTATATTGTGACTTCTTAAGTTGACTGAAAAAGTCAATAGAATGTTTTAGTAGAATAGCCGCCATTTTATCAAGATGTAACGTGACAAGCAAACTAATACATTCAAAGATATTTGATATAATTATATTTTACTTGATACTGGTATAATATTTGCTCGATTATGCATAAAATGAAAGAAATATTTTTTTTTATGGGACAGGTAGGCAAACGGGCAGGCTGTCACCTGATGGAAAGCAATCAAAGCCGCCCATAGACATCTGCAGTGCTCTAGGAAGTGCAAAAGCGTTGCCGGCCATTAGGTGTCAATATGTGAGGAGGGAGGAGGGTTGGGCCTCCAGAACTCAACCGCTCACCGGACGAAGCGCGGTAGCTGAGCTACCACTCAAACGCCAATGTTTTTCTCTTGCTGATCAATCTTAAATTGAATATCTTTTAAGGTTTTAATTGTACCATTAACTTTGTGTAACAAAAAACGGAGGCACTAATTTTGAAATTTTAAACTAATTGTAATATTAAATGCTGCTATTAGTACAGTATGTTGCTGACGCGACTCACAAAACTTTATCCAGGCAATCAGATATATAAATTGTATTGGCGTGACTTGTATATGTAGGCAGTTGCGCGCGCATTAACTGTGTTTAACGTATGTCTGTAGCTATAGGTATACCTAGATTTTTTACCTACCCAGAATCGTGTAACGCGGCTATAGAAGTTTTTACTTCAAAAACTGTGTCACAAATAAAGGGTTATATTTTATATTTCAAAAACATTACGTAGCTATATAGTTGAAAATTTCGTGAGCATCAACGTTGATTGTACGTAGTCAGATTTTTCAACGAAACGTTTTTAGAATTCTCCACAATTCCACGCTTAGTGTTCTTCGATGGCCTACTTTCTTTGTCCCAGCCTCGCGACACGTAAAATCTCTTTTTGACGGACGACGTCTCACTTCATTTCCGTTTCTAAGAGACCGACACAGGAGTTCTGAACACGTTCTAAATACTACGCTTTCTTAATTACCGTATGTTTACCATTATCTATACTACAATGTCTTGTAATATTAATTTTTGATAGCTAATAGCGATAGTGAAACCTTCAATAGCCGCTTTACACGACTCTGGGTAGGGAAATAGGCCATGGCTTCGCGTCAGCAACACGCTAATGCTTAAGGTATATATTATTAAAATATTAAAGTTATTTATATATTATTTATTTATTAAAAGTATTATCAATTTATATTGATATTAAATTATTTATTTTTATTATTAATTTATTTAAATTATTTATATATTACTAAATTCAATTTTTATTTACTTATATAATTTATGTAATATAACAATTAGTTTGAAAATATAGTTTCAAGTTTTCACTTCTGTCGGCAGTCCTCATGACTGCCTCCGATTTTGATTTTTATAGAAGCGATATACAAACGAGAGCATGAACATCTATCAGACCAAGGCACTGCAGAGGCGTTGCCTCTTAAGGATGCGTAGGCATAGGTTAAGGATGTGGACAATCACGATTTTACTTGGATAAGATCCGCTATAATCAAACAAAAGCAGAAAAATTATAATGTTTTGTATAAATTTTTAGTGGAAGAAGTGGATTTACTGAGAACTCAATCCTTAACCTATGGCACTGCGGATATCTGTGGGCGGCGTTGATTGCTTTCCATCGGGTAACACGCCTGTTTTTTCCCTTCTTCTCCTTTAAACAATATTAACAAGGGTTTTACTTGTGTTAATATTGTTTCTTGCAGATAAAAAGCCTTATATCTGACCAAGGATACACTTGGTGAGATCGAATTTATAAGATACGTATAATTTTTTGCGCGCGTTCGTCGCGAGGCAGCCCCACCCGTTTTTGTTCCTCGTGATTGATGGAACGGATCCGCGCCGATCGAGTATTAATACACGCAGCAAATATCTGTCTGTATATGGTGCATCTGAGATTAAACTTATTCCGAAACTTCTTTTCACGTAATCTCTCCAGACCGTACTCAAAAAACTTGCCTACACGTTTCTGAAAGCCTGATTAAATAAAAAACCAATTAACAGCTTGCGGCAGTCCATTGCTGGACATAGGTCTCCCCCATAATGCGCCACCTAGCGCTACCTTCGGCTTCACGCCACTAGTTTCTGCCAGCCGCCCTGCGCAGATCGTCGCACCATCTAGTCGGGGGGCGTGTCACACTACGTTCACCGATTACTCGTCTGCTTTTACTGATTACTCGACTAAGATATCTCTAACATAATAACATAGAGAGATATCATAGACGAGTTTTTTCATAACAATCAGGTTGCTTCACAAGCTCACAGTCGCTCAGAAAGCCATGGAGAGAGCTATGCTCGGAGTTTCTCTGGTAGATATGATTCGGAATGAACAAATCCACCAGAGAACTAAACTCACCGACATAGTCTTTCGAATTGGCAAACTAAAGTGGCAATGGGCTGGTCACGTTTGTCGGAGATCCGACAATTGTTGGAGCAAACGAGTGCTGGATTGGAGACCGCGTTACAGTAAACGTAGTGAGGGACGCCCCCCGGCTAGATGGTGCGAGTGGCAGAAACTGGATGCATGAAGCAGAAGATCGGACTTGGTGGGGCTTCTTTGGGGAGGCCTATATCCACCAGTGGACTACCGCAGGCTACCGCAGGCATCGCAGCAGTATTGGTATAGTCACGTTTTGTTTTTATTATTATGTATGTAGGGCTCAATCACTAATTATAAGATGTGAGGATTGAATACAAATATATTATATAAGGCTCGGCTTTCTCAAGTTGCGTAGTCCTGCATCTCCGTGGGTGTCGGGCGGTGTCAGAAATTTAACTTCTCTGCTCAATGAGTTTTGACTAAGCCATCATCCGTTTGCACATGAAAAAAATATATCTATCCATCTGTCTGTCTATAAAATACTAAATATATAGAATCTATATTATTCAAAGTCAAAAGAATTTAAATGTGAACCCATTTATCTCCCGGAATGGTGACCGTCACGCGACTCTACGGAGTGCCGTAAAATTCAAGCTTGTCACCAACCAGATATACACTCCCCACACCACTAAGTTGTTGACACACGCAAACAGGTGCTTATGATCAATGCCTTAAGATTGATAATTGTTTAAGTTGTTTAATTTGTACTGCTCACCAAATTGGTTCGGCTCACATTGAGTTTGTCAGCTTTACTGTTGTTTCGAGATACACTGTCATTGCTTCTTATAACACTTGACAAGGGTGACCATATTGATTCGGAAAAACGGGATTTTTAACAATTTAAAATATTTTTAGTACTAAAAATTCTTTAATTGAAGTGATAACTTTACATGACTCTGGGCAGGTAAAAAATCAATGGGTTCGCGTCAGCAACATCCTAATGCTTAAAGTATATATTATAAAAATATTAATTTTATTTATATATTATTTATTTATTAAAAAATATTATTAATTAATAGTATTATTATTATCACTTTATTTAATTTTTTATCATTTATATTTATTATTTATATATTATTAAGACTTACATTTTCATTTAGTTATATAATATATGTAATATTACAATTGGTTTGAAATTTCAAAATACAGTTTTAAGTTTTCACTTCTGTCGGCAGTCTTCATTCGATTTTTTTTTGTATTTAAATTATTAAAGTTAAAAAAATAATTTCAGAGATAATTGTCAACGTCATTGTGTAGCTATTATTTGATGACCGTTTGAATGATTAACGTGAGTGACTTTTGACTCATAGTTTCTGCTTTCGATTCCTGTCTAAACCATATATAAATAAAATAATTAAAAAAATGCTTATGATCTGTGGGATATAATTTGTTTAATCATTTTCATGCCTTTTCTGATATTCATTTCTCTCTGCAAATCTTTCCTTTTTTATTTGTTTATTATTAACTCCGTCTTTTTTAAATTTAACTTTCACCTTTTACCGTCGTGTTTGGCTTACACTGTTGATGAAATATCGCTTATAATTTCTTATTAAATTTATCCGGGATAATACGGGCTGTAGGGTGACCCTAGTCTGTAACGGAACGAATGAGGAGACTGATTTATGGTCCAGTTTAGCGAGGAGAGCTGTGCGCGGGGTGCGGGGGCGCGGTGGTTGTCCCGACGGAAGCCATCGACCAGTTAACATATTTAGGGAGATCACGATTCAAATATTTGAGTGTATTTTAATTGCTGTCTTAAGTGCGTTGTCTTCGGCGATACTTTTCTGGAAAGCGATATATGTTTTCTTAATTTTTTAAAAGCTTCCCTTGTGATTGAGATTTAAAACCGGCTGCCGGCATGCTAACACAACTGGTGGATAGAAAGTGTATATGATAAAGATGGTCAGTATAAGTTAGCTTGGCTTTGTTATTGAAGGACACAGAGTAATATGCTTTTTGCCAACTTATTTCAAGATGGGTAGATGTTTTGAACACATAGAGAGGATGGATGGAAGACGGCGGATAAAATAAATTTACGTTGCGGATGTGGATGGAAGGTACGGTAGGGGAAGATGAAGGAGATCATACCTCGACTAAATCGCTGAAGTTCTCAAGAAAGTCCAGGCCAAATGTACCCTCAATCGACTAGTTTGTATGTTGTGGAGGAAGCGAGGAAAGTATATCGAGATCGTAGCAGACGGAGATCTGTGGTCTCTGTCTGCCCCGACGGGACTCTCTTGTTAACCTTTTTTTCTGTTTTTGTCTGCTTGTCGCGGATCTTAGCTAAGTAAAAGTTCCGACTGACAACATACTTGTTTATTCTTCAAGTAATATCTCATCCCCACTTATAATCCTTTTTAAAACTCACGATACTTACTACAGGATAAAAAAAATCACCTCTTATCATATTTATCTGTGGGTCTATTTCAAAAATGAATTGTAGTTGTTTTGACGTCGAAGAATAAAAATAATTCATTAGTAAGTTCGAATGGAAATGAATAATCATGTTTAATACACTTTGATTGCTTTGTAGAAAAACTTACATTTGTTGACGCTAGTAACAAAATCATCTCTTACAAACCTTTCTCCGACGTTTTGTCGATCTGCCTGCTGACAATGGCTTATTATTCCAGAGGTTTCTCAACAATACCGCAAATGGTTATATGATTGTAAACTGTTACGGATTTGCGGTTGGAGAAATTAGTAGAATGTATTAGAAAATGTCTTCCAGGTTCACGAAGTCAGCTTCGGGACAAAAATATTTATACTGTAGTATCTGTACATGTAAATGATAAAAGAAAGAGAGGAGATATCTAGTCGAGTAGTACAGAGACAAAAATAGTCTCAGAATGGTATCCAAGGGATGGGAAAAGGAGCACAAGGCGACAGAGAAATCGCTGAGAAATTGAGTTCATGCTGGCAAAAAATTGGGTAGGATTAGCATAAGATTAGTATTAATTAAGAGATAGAGCGACATGGAAATCTTTGGAGGAGGCCTTTGTCGAAGGCAATAAAGGCATTATTAATTTTTTATTTATTATCTGTATATATTTAATGACCGCTTTTTATGTGAGCAGTGCCTACACACACACACACACATACTCACGCATAAAATTCTCCATCAATATTCAATATCAGCCCGCGGCAGTCCACTGCTGGACATAGGCCTCACCCAAGGCGCGCCACTTAGCCCGATCTTCGGCTACACGCATCCAGTCTCTGCCAGCCGCCTTGCGCAGATCGTCGCTCCATCTAGCAGAAGGGCGTCCCACACTACGTTTGCCGAGTCGTGGTCTCCACTCCAGCACTCGTCTACTCCAACGATTGTCGGTTCTCCGACAAACGTGTCCAGCCCATTGCCACTTCAGTCTGCTAACTTGAAGAGCAAGTTAGCAATTCTCCATACATTACTCTATTTTGGGACTTTTTCTGTCAACTTACATCAATGACATTGTGTTTTTATTTCATTTTAATAATCTTATATTATTATCAGTTATATTGTTTGTGTGTGATCAAGGCGTATAAGTGAAGTGATATGAAATAAATGCGTGTATAGTGACTTTTTAAATTGACTGAAAAAGTCCATAGAAGGGTTTTGATAAAATGGCCACCATTTTATCAAGATACAATGTGATAAGTTGACTAGTTTTATTTCAAAAGATTTGATGTTATCGTATTTTACTTGACACTGACATAATAGTTGTAACTGGTTGCCATCAAATAAAAGAAGAATATACTCTTCTCTGCGCTTTATGTACGGTACGATAGAGTATCACTTTATTATTCTTTTAACTTACTTTATACAGGGTGTCCGGTGTTAGAAAAAGGTTTTTAAACAAAAAAAAAACTACAATGGATATAGATAAAATTCACTAATTCTTATCAAAAACGAACATGGCTTATTAATTAGGGAAAAAATCACGAAAAAGCTCCATGGTCTCCCTAGCAGTGGGAGGCACTAGCGCCATCTTGTTGAAGCTATGTGCGTGACTTGAAGGCAGTATGTTCTCTTAATATGGGCAGAACATAATCAGCAAACAAGCGTTTAATGATTGTTCAACCTGATAATTCTATCACCGGATTCCTGATCTTCCTGTTTATTATACGAAATACAGGTGTTTCGTATAATAAACAGGAAGAATTAATTTCAGTTTCATTTCCATGGAGCGTGGGAAAAGTGGAAGTCTGATTACAACTTACTTACTTCGCTGGCTTAAAGATCCGGAGTGGATTTTGGTCTCCGAAACGAGAGTTTTCCATCTTTCCTTGTCCTGCGCTAATTCTTGCCAATTGCTCGCTTGAAGTTCGCACAGGTCAGCATCCACCTGATCTCTTCAGCGATATCTGAGTCGACCAACTAGTCTTCAACCATTTGGTCGCCACAAAAATGCCCTCATCACACTTCGATCTTTGCCCATTCGCTCAAGGTCACCTCGATTACAACAAAAAATACCATCCATCTAATGTTGTCACTACAAGTGAGATTGTATACTGAGTGGGGGTAGTTTTGTAATGGTGTTACGTATCTCGTGTTTCAGAGCAAGGAGCTAAGCGGTGGTGCGTGTACCCGCGCCCCCGACACGCTGCCAGGACTCGCCCATCACTACCCTCACCGATTGGAAAGGTGTGTCACTTCACTTCACTCATACATTCTCCTTGTCACTTCGGGTTATTTTGTTAAAAATTAGAAGCTACAGGTGTACACAATAGATGTTTGATACATTGATAATATATAAATTGATAAATTGTTGTAAATCTGATGATAAAAAATACAATAGGTGGAACATTAGGTAGATGGAACAAATAGAAGATAAAGAAATGGCCTGATCCAATAGGAAAAAGAGGTGTATGCTGAAATGCAAGCTCGCCCATTAAGGGTACTCTTGACCTGGTCTTTCCTTAAAACTTCGGCAATTTGGTCAACGTATATCTTTATTGGTTTTCCCCTACGACCCTTCCATACATATCCGCAACGTAAATTTCTTTTACATTCTTTCAAGTCACTCTAAGTGTCTAAACCATCTAAACATCCCCCATCCATGCATCCATCTCCGTAATATATATATATATTTATATAAGTTCACCTTTTTATAACCCATTCTTTCATCTATCCTCTTTATGTGCCCAAATCATATAAGCATCCTCAATCCATGCGTGAAAATCTCTTTAAATAACTAGTGGAGGGTTTTTATCGACCGTCTTGCCGTGGGTTCCAGGTCGGCAGCGCCATGCGAGGCGATGGTCGCGTCCCCGGCGCGCGAGGCCAGCGCCAGCGCCAGCAGCTCGGAGGAGTCGTCGCCCACCGAGCTGAGCTGCTACCGGCGGCTAGGCGAGCGCCCGCTGATGCGGCGGCTGGCGCGCGGCCTCACCCTGCTGCAACCCTCCGACGACGACTCCACGCCGCTCGTGGCCGACACGCCAACAACGTTAGTTACTTTATGGGATCAAAAGTCGAACAAGCAGGCGTATAATGCGTATGGAAAGCGTATGGAAAGCAACCGATCAAAAAAAAGAAATCAAAATTTCATGCCACCTATCTGGATAAATGGTGTTCCAATATGGTTCGTTTTTCCCGAAACTTTTCTCTTACCACGCACTACTCTTTGGAACCAGCTATCTTCAGAAGTTTTTCCGGAACCGATACCACATTTGAAGCTTCAAAAACAAGCCTACTTATTTCTTAAAAGCCGGCAACACTTCTGTAATGCCTAAGGTCTATGGGCGGCGTTGTTTTTCATCAGATGACACGCCTGCTCGTTAATTTTCCTATCCCATGAAAAACATCTTCTTTTTAAGAATACTAGCAATGTTTTAAATATGTACGCCTGAGTTTTGTCAACTGAGTTAAATACAAACACACACACCGTCACGCCTGTTTCTCAGCACACCTTCCTCCCACCACCATTCCCACTAGCCCCGCATCTATTGGCACGGCAGGCCGTGGATTGGCGGAGAGGAAGGGAAAAGGATAGAGAAGAAAGGAAAAGGCAGGAGAAAGGAAATATTGATTTAAACAGGATTATAGGGATATGATACAACCGCAACGGAAGACAAGGAGTGATACGGCAGTAGCTCGGGAGGCCGGGGTCACATAGCCGTGTATCAATGCGGCTAGGCAAAGCCAACTGAGTTGTTGCCAGTTATTTGTGAATCTGGACTTGGTGGATCTTAAAAATACTGTGGTTGAAGCCAAACCATATTAACCAGTTAAAATGGAACAGCGCCATCTATGTGAGCTTAATGTACACATTTGTAACTCACTGGCTGCGTTCTCTTTTGCAGGCCAACGAATGTTCCGCTGTGCCTGAACGGTGGTTACATCAATGAGGCCTCTGAGGCGGAGGCCCGCACACGGGAGAGCAACCGCGAGCCCCGGGACACCCCTCAATGCGACCTGGACTTCAGGAAGTGTAACAACCTCGCCAACAGGTATCCACGACATCATGCTATTCATATTTCGCATACATTTTTTTTATGGGATAGGAAGGCAAACGAGCAAGCGTGTCACTTAATGGAAAGCAATCAACGCCACCTATACACTTCAGCAGCGCCATAGGCAGTGCGGAAGCGTTGCCGACCTTTAAGGAAACTGTCATTATGGGAGTGGGAATGGGAGGGTGAGGGTAGAGGGAGGGGGAGAGTGTTGAGGTTCTGGAACTCGGCCGCTCATCGTACAGACGCCGGTTTTCTGCGGGAGTGTGGTACTTCCCCGGGCGAGCCGGCCCATTTACGCTACAGACAAATATTATGCCATTCTTGACAAAGTATTCGTCTGCAGCGTGGCTCTACCACTATAAAATTCCATAAATTGGAGATAAAGCTAAACTATGCAGGCAATCTATTTTTTATTTATTATTCAAAAAAATAAAAACATGTGCTATTTACGTTTGATAGAGAGCCACGCTCCACTTCAATATAATTACTATTTCACAACATATACTACTAGTTTAATTTAGATACATGTATACTTATTTTGGCGTCGATCAATTGGCTCAGTGGCGGGGCTCCCCGGCCGCGGATGGTCAATGGTCGTGGGTTCGATCCCCGCATCGGAATAAATATATGTATGGATTACAAATATTTATTCCGAGTTAGGTAACCCCGCCAATCCGTATTGGACAAGCGTGGTGGGTTTAACGTCCGTTCCTCCAGAAATGGAGAGGCCCGTCCTCAGCAGTGGAAGTTATATATGGGCTACTTATTTTACTAAGTATCACTAGCCAACATTGGCACTATAAAATAATAACCAAGGTAGTACGCATACATCAGCTCTACGGGGAAGTACAGAATATCAGCATCAAGTGGTACGATTTAACATGTTATCAAGATTCCTACGGTGTGTAAGGATACGAATGTCCAATTCTTTTGCACTTCTTTTAGTTCTTCCTTTTGCCCCTGTCCTTTATTCACAATAGTAACACTGCAGTGTTATGATGCAGTTATTTCTGAGTGACGATGGTTCCTTGCCATCAAGTGAACTGGTTATAAAGCAATTATAGTCTTCATTTTTAAACACCACAACGCGTGTATGACTTTCAGTAGCCCGGCGACGGGCAGTGGAGCGGCCTCGTCGTCTTCGGGAGCGTCCTCTTGCGGCGCCTCGCTGGCTTCTGGCAATAACAATGGGCGACCCGAGCCTGAGCTTCGGCACGCGCCCTGGTTCCAGCAGGGCATCCCCAGGGAGGTACGTCAACACTTCATACATAGACAACATCCTCACAGACCTGTAGCTGACGTGTGTTAGCGCCTTACTCCCAGTAGAAACGTGAGTCGCTACTTATACAGACTACGTCAATAATAATTAAATAGTGCATAATACAAAACAAATTTGCGGAACACGTCATGGTTCAATTAGGACTTCATTTGAAAGATGAATGTCAAGTTCTGGGCTGGCAGCGTATGATGCTTGCTGACTCGATGAAAAAAAATGTTTGTCGATGAGTGAATGTCTGTCGATGGGTGAATATCTGTCGATGGGTGAATGTCTGTCGATGAGTGAATATATGTCGGTGAGTGAATGTCTGTCGATGAGTGAATGCTTGTCACTGAGTGAATGTCTGTCAATTAGTGAATACCTGTCGACGAGACAATGTCTATCGATGTGTGAATATCTGTCGATGAGTGAATGTCTGTCGATGAGTGAATGTCTGTCTATGAGTGAATGTCTGTCGATGAGTGAATATCTGTCGGTGAGTGAATGTCTGTCGATGAGTGAATGTCTGTCGATTAGTGAATGTCTGCCGATGAGTTATTATCTGTCGATGAGTTTATGTCTGTCGATGAATGAATATCTGTCGATGAATGAATGTCCGTTGATGTTCCAGATCGCGTTGGAGGTGCTGAGCGCGCAGGCGGTGGGCGCGTTCCTGGTGCGCGGCAGCACGACGCAGACCGGCTGCCTGGCACTCTCGCTGCGCGTGCCGCGGGACTTTGCCCCCCACGGCATCGCGCACTACCTCATACTGCGCACGCCTAAGGGCTACAAGATCAAGGTAATCACTACCTGCAATATGTTACTGCAACTGGAAATAGACTACTTCTAAGTACCTAATATCTAATGATGATGGTTTTGTGCTAGTGATTATCTTATAAAATATTTATTATCTACTTAAATATTTATTGATGATTTTTAAATTTTTATTTATTTTAATTTGTTCATTTAACAATTTTTATAATCAGTGTATTATATATGATCGAATTGTGCAATTGATTGTGTAAATATTAAATGACTTTTTTTCTTCAAAAGTTTCATTTCCATAATTTATATTACGTATTTGAACACAGATCACCACTTCCCAGCCACTATCAACAGCACCAACACCAAAAACACACTATATTTATTATATAAGTTCCTCGTATATCCACTTCTTCCTATAAAAAACACGCATTATTATTTTTCTATTTTTGTTTTTTGTCGTGGATCTTAACTAGGTAAAAATTCTGACTGTCTACATAGTAATGGATTTACGCAAAGTAACACCTGTCTCAATTCATCATGTTAATTTGTGTATACTCTAACTTTTAGCTCAATTTCATTTTGATGTTGTTTGTATTGTACCTTGAATAAACAAGTGATCTTTTTATATCTATCTTTCTATTTATTATAACTATAACTACTAGGTGGATTTAAATGATCGAACACGGTTTTCACTCCAGCACTTCCCTATCATAATGAATCTCGTTTTGCGATGAACCTGACCACTCATCATTTACTACTAAATAAAAAACTAACTTTTGAAATAATTTGTTTAAAACCTGGTGACCGTTGCGCAGGGTTTCACGAAGGAGTTCGGGTCGCTGTCGGCGCTGGTGACGCACCACAGCGTGATGCCCGAGCTGCTGCCGGTGGCGCTGCGGCTGCCGCGCGCGCCCCGCGCCCCGCGCGCCGACCTCGAGCCGCTCGACGCGCTCGCGCCGCCCCGGCACCGCGCGCCGCGCCCGCCGCGCCCGCAGCTCGACGTGTAGCCGTCGTACGTGACGCTCCGGGGGGAACGTCCCCCGCCGCTCGTGTGCCTGTGCCTCAGGGTCTGCGCTCTCTGCGCCTGAACATAATCAGCAGCAAATCCCTTGCATCTCCCGGATCTCTACGAAAGACACCATAGTTCTGTCTATCAGTGTACGGATTAAAAAACTCTTGGGTGAGAAAAAAAGTATGTCCATACGTATTTTATATTCCCAACGTACAACGACTTGGTCACGTCCTGATTCTCACGAGGGCGAGAAGCAACCAATCGAGAGCCGTTTCGCTGCGATGAATGGTAGCGGATGGAGCTCTGTGGTCTCTGCCAACCCCTGGAGGGTATAGGCGTGAATATATATAAAAAAATAACACGGCATTGTGGATGGAAATTGTGAATAAACCGAACCATTACGGCATTGTTACACCCGACGGAATACGTCCACACGTTATAAGAACTATTGTACTTAGTGTGATACTTATGGTGTTATGTCCATGTAACACAGTTTCGTGTAAAATGCGTTAACGCAAATTATTGGATATTCGTTCAATATTTTTGTTTAATGTGTTTTTTCAATGGAAACTGAAGGATGAAAGTATGGGATGAAGTCCATAAATTATCTTTAAATATAATTAAGAAATTTAAAGAGCAATAATCAGAGTACTCTTAACCGGCGAACTTGTATGAAAATAGTGATCACTCATCACTCTTTTCATACAAATTCGCCGGTTGATGAATGAAGCAAGAAAAGTGTGCCGAGATCGTAGCAGAGGGAGATCTGTGGTCTCTGCCTACCCCTACTAAGAATAGGCTGAAAATAGGCACTAGGAACAGAGCACTTTATTTTGTCATTTTTCAAAAGATAAAGTTTTAATTTCTTACTGAAATTTAGATTTAATTTACGAACCTTCTCTTACCTTTGTACATAAACAAAAAACAGATATTCTGGGCTACGAAATTTGCGTATTTTACAAATTTGCGTATTTTACAAATATTTCTTAATATCTGTCAAAACCGGATAGAATTTCGTGTATACATATATATGCTATGACGCTATGATCTCGGCATACTTTCCTTGCTTCCTCTACACTCATCACTCTCCTCATGCGAGCTCGCCGGTTAAGGGCACTCTTGACCTGGCCTTTCTTATAAACTTAGGCAATTTGGTCAAGGTATTTATTTCCTTGGTCTTCGCCTACCGATCCTTCTATCCACATCCGTCACTCACCGATGAACCGCTAGTCGGGCCGTTTATATTACAAGTATAGAGCTTAGAACAATTGAAGCGAAATAATGTTATCTAATAAAGAAGTAAATTTAACTATAATACGCGAGACACATACATATGTAAACATATATTTGAAAATAATAAATTAATATGGAAGTTGAAATTGAAATAAACATAATTTAAGAATCACATTCGAAGATTTAAAATTTAAATTTTACGAAAGAGACCTTCCACCTCGTGAAAACATAACGTCTTGTATTGATGGACCGTGGACTTTGAGATCTTAAACTTAATCGAAATATTCATTAATTCCAATTTATACTCATTTGGAAATTTTTGATAAACGACCGGACACTGGAAGATGAAATAAGCGAATAAAATAGTTAATAAGGATATAACTTAAATACATAATAAGGTTAAAATGTGTATCGAATATAAAAAAAAGCTAAATATCATTGGTAAATATATCAAGCGGAATGGAATAGTCATCGTTATAAAGTCACTAAATTATTGTATGTTATCTAGTTACTGTTTACTAAGATATCGTTTTTACGTTAATAAATAATGTGATATGTCGAACTAGGATGTATAAAGTTATGTATCATAAATAAATGTGTATTATATTATATGTGGATTGTAATTATGATAATTTTGTGTCATATTTTATGGTTTAACCCTTTCGCTACGCGCGTCGCCTATAGACGGCATCCGCGTGACGACCTGTGTGTACGAGCGTCGCCTATATACAGCATATGCGTGACGACTTGTGTGTATGAGCATCGTCTATAGACGGCATCTACGTGACGACCTGTGTACGAGTGTCGCTTATAGACGGCATCTGTGTGAAAATTTGTTTGTCGAGTGTCGCCTATATACGGCATCTGCGTGACGACTTGTGTGTGCGAGCGTCGTCTATAGACGGCATCTACGTGACGACCTGTGTGTACGAGTGCATCTGTGTGAAAATTTGTGTGTCGAGTGTCGCCTATATACGGCATCTGCGTGACGTAGATCACACTCATCTCATTCTCTGGTTTGTTCGCATTTGTTTTAAACAAGTGACAGAGCACACTGCCGTAGAGAAAGGGTTAATATGAGTTTTTGAGTTCTCACACACTACAATAAAAAACTGCGTTAGTTAAAGGATGGAAAGGTTTTGTATGTTTAATCTAGTGCTCAAGTCACTAGTTTGGTATCGTCAACAGTAAGCGGTTGCGGAGCGGTCCAAAGCTAAAGTAATGCAATTAATATGAGTGAACTTTGATCGCCACCGTCTGGAGTGGCGATCCAGTACGGTGCGTTTTCCCTAAACTTCTTTCCGAGCATTATTCTGTGGAACCAGCTATCTTCAGTGGTATTTCCAAACCGATATGACATTGAAACCTTCAAGAAACAAGAATACACATTCCTATGGCACTGTGGATGTGTATGGGAATTGTTGGTTGCTTCCCATCAGGCGCAACGCCTTCTCGTTTGCCTTCCTATCCCATAAAAAAATAGTGTGATGATTACGAAAGCTGGGTTAAAAAATTAATAATCATTGAATAGTTTTGTTACGTTGCTCCCAAACGTGTACGTCTGTATTAAACTTTGTTTTTAATAAATTTATAGCTAGTTGTTGTTTTTTTAATAATTTTTATGGTATGTGAAGGCAATGATCAAGCGTTCGCCTGGCTGAATGTAATAAACGTCGTCAGTATTCCTCTGTAACTCCATAAGCACAATAGGAGCGTTGCCGACATTTGGCAAATTTAAAAGGCTTTCTTTTTAAATAAAAAATGCTGCTAATAGTTAGTTTCACAGAGTTGTCGTTATTTTTGTATTATTTGCTTTTCATGGTTATAAAATATATGGTACAATAAAAGTAATTGTTTGCTGACATCTTGCTGCGTTGAGACATTTAAAAAAAAAATCGGAGGCGGTCACGAGGACTGTCGACTGAAGTGAAAACTTAAAACTGTATATTAAAATTTCAAACTAATTGTTATATTAAATGCTGTTACTACTACAGCATGTTGCTAACGCGACTCACAAATTTTAATCCAAACATGAATTTGGAACACATTGTATGTGTTGGCGTGAAGCGTGTGCGTAGGCAGCTGCGCGCGCATTAACTGTGTTTAAAGTGTATCTATTGCTATACTCATAGTTATAGATATACCTTAAGCATAAGCATGTTGCTGACGCGAATCCATAGATGTTTCCCTACCCAGAGTCGTGTAACGCGGCTATAGAAGTTTTCACTTCAAAAATAGAATACCTTATATGTTTACAACATTACTATGGTAATGATTATAAAATATATGTAAATAATATCTATGGTACAAGTCACAAGACAAGTGGAAATTATTAAAAAAAAAATTAACATGACCTAGCTAGTGGGTAAGTGTGTGAAGGCTCAAAACCATCGCTTACATTTTGTTTCATAAGTATTCTAGTCTTTAGTGTGGTGTACAAATTGTGTAATGCATACGTTACACCGAAAATATTCACTGATATATCTGATTGTATAAACACGAGATAAATTGTTAATTAGCTAGCGATTTATTCACAAAAATAATCGTGAATATTCAATGCGTTCAAAGGAATGTGTAAACGAGATGCCTTTTTAGTGTGAAACTATTAAGTGGCTTCGCATGACATATAAACGATGGGGACCACACAACACATTGTACCCTAACATCAACGTCATAGGATTATTTTTTGCTTACTCTTGTTCTATCGTATATTCCAGCGTGGTGATATTTAGTGTACGAGTGAATTGCGTGAAATGGAACGCTGACTTAAAAGACATGATTCTAAAGAACAGAAATATGTATCTGTGAGCGTTGACATGCTTTACTTATGGTGACGCAATAATTTATTAATTACATATTCGACCCAAAAAAGAGGAAAACTTGTAAACCGCAAAATGAAAACTCACCATTAGAGCCAAAAATATTTTATGATTTCTAAAAAAATTGTTCTGATCACTCAAAAACATTTTGTTTCAACGCTGTACAATTTTTTCTATTGGTCGTAGAGCTGTGAGACTCGGAGCATTCGACGCAGTATTTCTTTTCTCATCCGAATATGCCAAAGAAACATTTTGACACGTTCAGTGTTTTCGCTTTTTTGCGAAACTACAATCAGCATGCAAATGTCTTGATGCGATTGTATGGCCTCTCATAGTTTGAATGACGAGTATACGAAAGAGAAAGCAATATAATACGTACAGGAAAAAAGAGATGGCTCTATTTCATTGATTGAAAGACTCGGTTGATGCAAACAATATAAATATTTGTGGTGAGCGAAGTAATTATAGATTCATTTTCATTTTTATTGTACAATGAATTACTCAATATTGATACAGTGTACAGTAGTACATTATACAGTAGTGGTGTGGTCGACCATCGTGTGCTAATTTTGATTGTTAGTCACTGCCTTAGTAAAATGTTACGTGTGAAATTGTATTACTAGTTGAGCTAGTGCCTGCCGTAGTTTATCATTAATATGGGCCGTCAGAACTTACGTAGATTATATTTTTCGCCGTCGATGGCGGTTGGAATTAGAATGAATCTCGCCCCAAATGAATTTCGTCTTGTGTACACAAAATCGAGAAGGCGACCGAACAAGGAATGTCAAAATAGATCTGCTTTAGCAATACAATAATTATCTTTTTACAAGTTTAAATAATTTATTTTAGGCAAATTACAAATATTATAATTATTTTGTAAAAATCAGCATTGTTGTTACATCATCTGCCAACAGATAGCACTCTGAAACGAATCTTATTTAATAAGGATTGTAACGGTCTGTGTTGGTTTAACCCATTGACTTCCAGACATATTTAGAGCGACTTGCCCTGGTTGCCAAGGTTTTATTTTGAAGAATACATGAGTTTACAAAATATAATTTATTTTATATTAAGTTACTGATATAATATTTTAATAGCATTTACAGTAATTTTTATTGAAAAAACACTACGAGATAACTCGTAGCTGGCGTCACTAAATAAAATTCCTATGCTGGTTGCCACTACGAGATATGTCGTAGCTGGCAGTCAATGGGTTAATAAGGAATGTAACGGTCTGTGTTGGTTTAATTATTTGGTTTTATTAGTATTTTCAAATCGTTATATGTACGTACGTATATATATATTTACGTTTTTTGTTTTGATAAATAATATCAGGCACTAGGTCTTAACAACTACCACGATTTGTAACCACTGCATCACTCATTAATTTATTCTCTTATTAATAAATACAGAATGAAAGTAATAATCGTTTTTATTTATTACCCAAACACAAAGGGAGAGGAACACACGCACGTGTACTTACACAAAATACACAAACACTAACATAGTATATATACATATATAATATACTGTGAGGACCAATTGACTCAGTAGCGGGGTCCACTTCCCGTGGAGTCAATGGTCGCGGATTCGATCCCCGCATCCAAATAAATAGATGTATGGTTTACATTTATTGATTCTGAGCCTAGTAACCCCGCCAATCCGCATTGGACAAGCGTGGTGGGTTTACGTCCGTTCCTCCAGAAATGGGGAGGCCGTGCAGGCCAGTGGGACATATATGGGCCGTGAAAAAAAAATAGTCTGTGTACTCCAATTTTATGCTGCAATTAACTGCCAAAACGTATTGTAATTAATTTTTGGGCACTAGAAAACAATTACAATCGGAATGATTTAGAATGGAATATTTTTATAGAGCGTCTTGAAAAGTTATATAGGGTGTTCGAATGTAGATTAGGTTTTTTAAATATAAATAATCATAAACTACAAGGATATAAATAAAATTCAATAACTTATACGAGAATAAGAACGTTCTATATGATCAACAAGATGTCGCTGTAATGGGCAATATCGCAGAACCATTGAGAGGTTAGGATTCTGATTATATCCTTTCATCTTTAGTATTTGGTATATATTGATACTTTTTACATAATTTTTCTATGGAGCTTGTTTTTGACCAAACTAAAGCCTCCAGTAATGCCCGAAAATAATCATCAAGTTATAAATTAAGCAAAAGTTGCACTTTTTATAATAAAATGGAAGGAATAGAATAAGAAATCGAGAAGAGGGAATCGAAAATCTTGCAGGGCAACTCTAATACACGATTGATCAATTTAATACTTCAAACCTTGCCTTGATTAGATATTTAATATCAGTCCTGAGCGGGTTAACAGTTGAAAACTATTTATTTGTTACTTGTTTATTATGCTTGTTTATACATATACTATAAAATAAATTAAAAATAACGATAAAACAAATAAACAAAGCAATATCTCTCTATTTCATAATTTAAATTTACAATTTAAATAATCAGTTCCCAATGATACGAAATTTATAATATATTTAAGTGCTTGAAGTGGTTAGGCAACTATTCTTATACAATACAACATCCGTACATTGCGTGTTGTACATTTTGGAAATTTAATACTAAAATTGACAAACTATTTTTAATTTTTATTTTCTATAAAAAATACATTATTAATAGTAATGTTACCGCCATCTGATGACCAATTTTAATTTTTATATAACAGTAAGATATTATAGAGAAACAATAATTGTATGACAATTTAGTTTGAAGCACTGTGCAAAGATGGCGTTCTTATATATTAAACGTAAAATCGAGGGTAAGTTTACGTCTTGTCTTAAGTAATGTACTTTTTCTACATATTATAGGTTATTTGGAAAATACGATTATCTTGTTAGAGTGTTATCTTTATAATATATATTATTTTGGAAAGTAAAAAATTAATTATCATATTTTTTCAACCGCATAATTTTTAGAAAAATATATATAAGGTAACATTACCTTAGGACCGAATTAGATAAGAAACACTTTTAATTCCACTTTAAGAGTCCATTTTCTATGTAAAAAAAATATTTTTTTATAGATTTATAAAAGTAATTTAAATAATTCAGACACGAGCACGATTACAGGCCAAGCATAATAATACACCTCATAGGTATAGACGACCATAGACAAGGAGTGTAGGTAAATCGAAGATTCACCCGGTTGTTTTGAAATAACTTGCGTCATACCTAATTTTTCGGACTATAAAACATACCTCAAAAAAAATTTTTTTACTGAATTTTAACCATTAATATTTCAGGCACTTGAATTATATATTGTATTCAGTTGATATTCAAAAGGATTTCTCGAAAGATTTCCTAGTACCCGAATCAGCCAGGAAGACCACATCAACATACAGGGTTTTCCTTCGATGCGAATATAAATGTAAACTATTTTTCTAAGCTCCCTAGGGTATGCGTTATTCCTATTGAAATTGTACCTGAACAGAAAGTTTCGCTGTGTGCGGGAATCGGGAATAAATTGAAATGAATTATTAATAAGATTACGGGCAAGATCGAATGAATATAAGATAAAAAAAAAGCTTTTGGGTAATTCTGTCGATACACTGAAGAAACCTTTTATTTAATTGCCCAAGAGAAAATATTTTAAACTACAGCATGTTTCTGATCGGATTTCTTTATCATCTACAATCTGAATGGTACATCCACGCGTTGGTAAGAAGTTGAGCATTATCGCTGTGTATATATTTTGTTACTTGGCACGTATTTATATTTCCATATACAGTGGACGCACCGTAATCCGGATACTGTATAATCCGGCGCCCCTGTAATCCCACACGCATATCATTGTTGTCTGTATAATAATTAAAAAATTCGGCAAATCTTCACTAATATAATGCACGATTGGACAGGTTTTAATTATGAGAAATTGACGACCAATTGGCTCAGTGGCAGGGCCCTCCGCCCGCGGAGTCAATGGTCGCGGGTTCGATCCCCGCATCGGAATAAATATATGTATGGATTATAAAATATTATGAGAAGTCTTAGTCACAAAGCTTTGGTTTTGCGCTATATCAACCTAAAACAAAAAATATATTAATGAATTTTTAATGCTTTATAAATTGCTTGGTACATTAGTATCTTTTGTATTTTAAATTGCAATTAGTCGGATTACAAGGTACTCTTATTCAAATAATGCTGTACTATAGAGGGGTTTTAGCCAATACTCCATAATCCAACATCGCCCTGCAAAACGATTATATGCAATATATATTGTATATAGAGTAATCACACAATATGATTCATAAAATAAATATATAAAAAGATATATAAATACATACATATGTATTTAAATATCTTTTTACATGTGTACATATATATTTAATTAACTAATTATTTTCATAATCATATTGTACACACTCTTGAAATATTTATTCTATTAATACTCAAAGTTTAACTAGTCAAGAATGTATTCCAGCATGAAGTCCGCATATACATATCTACATAGTTTGTTATTGCCGAGTAAGTCGTTGTCATTTGGCGGGGGAGGGGGAGAAGGGAGAGGGAAGGGGTTAGGCCTCCGGATCTCAACTGCTCACCGGACGAAGCGCGGTAGCTAAGCTACCACTCAGACGCCAGTTTTCTGCGGGAGTGTGATACTTCCCCGTGCGAGCCGGCCCATTCATTCTACAGACAAATAATATGGCATTCTTGATAAAGTATTCGTCTGCAGCGTGACTCTACTTATCTGAAATAGCAAAATATAAGGCATTCAGAAAAGGATAGACGGATAGAATCGATGGGGGGCAGAGTAACATTGTCGCAACTGTATAGAACCACTGAATCACAATCCAGCAGAATAACAATCTCACTACAACTAAATAGAACTTCCACGTCCCGTTTGAACAGGGTAACAATCTTGCCAAATTATTAATGGAGTCAGGCGTTACTTTGCGGAAATCCATCATTATATGGACAGTCAAAAGTTTTACTTAGCTAAGATCCGCGACAAGCAAAACAATAACAGAAAATTAATAATGTGTGTTTCTCCGTTGGGTTTAGTGGATTTATTTGGAACTTAAACCAAAAACTTACCGAAAATCGGCCATCAATTCTCCACCCACCAACCACTATACACAACGCCAAACACACACTATCACTTTTCCATCTTGTACACGACACGTGTTTCGCCCCAACACGAGGCATCTTCAGGTATAGTAGACTCTACGGAAGACAACCGAAAAGTTCGGTGGGTGGAGAGTTGATGGCCGATTTTCGGTAAGTTTTTGGTATAAGTTCCAAATAAATCCACTAAACCCAACGGAAAAACACACATTATTAATTTTCTGTTATTGTTTTGCTTATCGCGGATCTTAGCTAAGTAAAACTTTTGACTGTCCATAAAATCTTGCCAAATCTTTAACACTAAGTCGGCTCCAACTGGAGGAGTCGCGGCCATTTTATACACCATAGTTAATTACTCTACTTTACTCTGGCCCACTTCTGACTACCGGCTATGACGTATAAACACTAAAATCCTAAAATCCTAGTCTACTCAAATTATAAATGCGAAAGTTTGTGAGTATGGATTTATGTTTGTTACTCTTTGACGAAAAAACTACTGGACGGATTTGGATAAAACTATAGTAATATAGGCTACACATCGGAATAACATAAAGGCTACAATTTGAAATGATTTTATGTAATTTTGGTCGTAATATAATATAATTTTACTATTAATTAAAAAATATATTTATTTAAAATAATCTGTCACAAAACAATGTGGCAGAACAAATTCCACGCCAACGAAGCCGCCGGCAAAAGTTAGTGTCTTTTATAAAATGAGCACTATTTTTATAACTTATAATTGTTTTTTAAATTAGGTAGTAGATAAATTGATAATGTTTTTTTTAAACTGTTTTTTTTGATAGTCTATGTATGTTCCATTAAAAATATCATCAAATTATTAACAAAATCTAACACATGCACGATGCAGAGAACCTTTGGTGGATATAGTTAAAACTACATTTTAAATCTCCTCGATCTAATTAGTGAAGAGTCACGCACGAATGACGCAGTGAGTCATTTGCGCACTCAACCGCCACTCCCACTCAGTGCGGAGTGCCCGCCGAGAGAGAGAGCGCTGCTCTGTTGAGTGACACTCGAAACGTTGAATTGTTTTGAACTCTGCGAGGATTAATTAGAAAAATAATGCAGAGCGATTATTGCTGTTATGCCAACGGAGATAATTATCTCGTCGTCGATCTAGAATCCGGGTACGGCGACAAATTCTGCGGGAACCCAAAACTGTCAGTTGTGCAGAATAAATACGAAGTATGTTAAGAAAATTTAAATTTCGCAGGTTTGGAGAGTCGGGACGACCGATTGGCTCAGTGGCGGGGCCCTCCACAGAGTCAAGGGTCGCGGGTTCGATCCCCGCATCGGGATAAATATATATGTATAGATTTATAAATATTTATTCCGAAACTGGAATCTGGTAACCCCCCCAATACGCATTTCCTTTCCTGCCCTTTCCTCTCTTCTCTGTCCTTTCCCTTCCTCTCTGCCAATCCACGGTTTAACGTGCCAATGGATGCGTGGCAAAGGGCGAGCTTAGTAGCAAACGTGTCGATCGTCCTGGGATCGGGCTCCCCCGGATACTATGATGCTTTACCTCAGCATGCAGGGCTCTGCTGGGGCTGACCTTCAACCTCCCTTGCGGCGTGGGATTCACTATGACGAATTTTAATAAAATATGTTAAAATGACGGCGGGATCGTAGCGGACGAAGATCTGTGGTATCTTTGTTTTGTTGTGGCTTACGCCTACGGGAAACAGGTGTGACGATATATATATATATATATATATATATATATATATATATATATATATATATATATATATATATATATTATATATATATATATATATATATATATATATATATATATATATATATATATATATATATATATATATATATATATATATATATATATATATATATAGGGGTTGGCAGAGACCACAGAGCTCCATCTTCTACCATTCATCGCAGCGAAACGGTTCTCCATCAATCGTTTTTCGCCCTCGGGAGAATCTCCCGAGTACTATGGTGCCTTACCTCAACATGCAGGGCTCTTCTGGGGCTGATCTAATTTGTTGAAAATGACGGCGACGTGGTTCGCCACCCTTCACGTCATAACTCCCACGAAGGCGAGAAACGACTAAAGAAGAGCTGTTTTGCTACGATGAATATGAGAGGAAAGATGAATGAAAAGATGGATGAGTATGAAGAATGCAAGTAATGTGTGCCGGAAACGATCCCGGCACATCTGTATTGCTCAATAAATAATATAATTCGAAAGGTTTTTATTTTTTTATTACATATCAAATATGATTAAGTCATATTATAGATAGATCTAATAGCATTTATAATAGATCCTGTAGAGTGCGGTAGCGATTTTTGCACAAAGCGGTTTCGCAGGAACACAACAGAAAATCTGAACGGAGCCAATCTCAAAGGGATAATGGATATTGGAATGTGTTTTGCTCGCATGATATTAGCTAACTGGAAATATAATCATACGAACCCAACACGAACATTTTTAAACGGTTTTATTTAGCTTTGTAACAAACAAATGTAGATTTTATTTGTTCAAAATCTTGCGACAGCTTTTTCAACTACTCCCACAAAACCAATTCTTTCGAACTTTGAGTTTGAACACATTGAGTTTCTGTGACTATACAATAATGTAGTTATATACATATACATATACATATACATATATATATATATATATATATATATATATATATATATATATATATATATATATATATATATATATATATATCGTCACACCTGTTTCCCGTAGGCGTAAGCCACAACAAAACAAAGATACCACAGATCTTCGTCCGCTACGATCCCGCCGTCATTTTAACATATTTTATTAAAATTCGTCATAGTGAATCCCACGCCGCAAGGGAGGTTGAAGGTCAGCCCCAGCAGAGCCCTGCATGCTGAGGTAAAGCATCATAGTATCCGGGGGAGCCCGATCCCAGGACGATCGACACGTTTGCTACTAAGCTCGCCCTTTGCCACGCATCCATTGGCACGTTAAACCGTGGATTGGCAGAGAGGAAGGGAAAGGACAGAGAAGAGAGGAAAGGGCAGGAAAGGAAATGCGTATTGGGGGGGTTACCAGATTCCAGTTTCGGAATAAATATTTATAAATCTATACATATATATTTATCCCGATGCGGGGATCGAACCCGCGACCCTTGACTCTGTGGAGGGCCCCGCCACTGAGCCAATCGGTCGTCCCGACTCTCCAAACCTGCGAAATTTAAATTTTCTTAACATACTTCGTATTTATTCTGCACAACTGACAGTTTTGGGTTCCCGCAGAATTTGTCGCCGTACCCGGATTCTAGATCGACGACGAGATAATTATCTCCGTTGGCATAACAGCAATAATCGCTCTGCATTATTTTTCTAATTAATCCTCGCAGAGTTCAAAACAATTCAACGTTTCGAGTGTCACTCAACAGAGCAGCGCTCTCTCTCTCGGCGGGCACTCCGCACTGAGTGGGAGTGGCGGTTGAGTGCGCAAATGACTCACTGCGTCATTCGTGCGTGACTCTTCACTAATTAGATCGAGGAGATTTAAAATGTAGTTTTAACTATATCCACCAAAGGTTCTCTGCATCGTGCATGTGTTAGATTTTGTTAATAATTTGATGATATTTTTAATGGAACATACATAGACTATCAAAAAAAACAGTTTAAAAAAAACATTATCAATTTATCTACTACCTAATTTAAAAAACAATTATAAGTTATAAAAATAGTGCTCATTTTATAAAAGACACTAACTTTTGCCGGCGGCTTCGTTGGCGTGGAATTTGTTCTGCCACATTGTTTTGTGACAGATTATTTTAAATAAATATATTTTTTAATTAATAGTAAAATTATATTATATTACGACCAAAATTACATAAAATCATTTCAAATTGTAGCCTTTATGTTATTCCGATGTGTAGCCTATATTACTATAGTTTTATCCAAATCCGTCCAGTAGTTTTTTCGTCAAAGAGTAACAAACATAAATCCATACTCACAAACTTTCGCATTTATAATTTGAGTAGACTAGGATTTTAGGATTTTAGTGTTTATACGTCATAGCCGGTAGTCAGAAGTGGGCCAGAGTAAAGTAGAGTAATTAACTATGGTGTATAAAATGGCCGCGACTCCTCCAGTTGGAGCCGACTTAGTGTTAAAGATTTGGCAAGATTTTATGGACAGTCAAAAGTTTTACTTAGCTAAGATCCGCGATAAGCAAAACAATAACAGAAAATTAATAATGTGTGTTTTTCCGTTGGGTTTAGTGGATTTATTTGGAACTTATACCAAAAACTTACCGAAAATCGGCCATCAACTCTCCACCCACCGAACTTTTCGGTTGTCTTCCGTAGAGTCTACTATACCTGAAGATGCCTCGTGTTGGGGCGAAACACGTGTCGTGTACAAGATGGAAAAGTGATAGTGTGTGTTTGGCGTTGTGTATAGTGGTTGGTGGGTGGAGAATTGATGGCCGATTTTCGGTAAGTTTTTGGTTTAAGTTCCAAATAAATCCACTAAACCCAACGGAGAAACACACATTATTAATTTTCTGTTATTGTTTTGCTTGTCGCGGATCTTAGCTAAGTAAAACTTTTGACTGTCCATATAATGATGGATTTCCGCAAAGTAACGCCTGACTCCATTAATAATTTGGCAAGATTGTTACCCTGTTCAAACGGGACGTGGAAGTTCTATTTAGTTGTAGTGAGATTGTTATTCTGCTGGATTGTGATTCAGTGGTTCTATACAGTTGCGACAATGTTACTCTGCCCCCCATCGATTCTATCCGTCTATCCTTTTCTGAATGCCTTATATTTTGCTATTTCAGATAAGTAGAGTCACGCTGCAGACGAATACTTTATCAAGAATGCCATATTATTTGTCTGTAGAATGAATGGGCCGGCTCGCACGGGGAAGTATCACACTCCCGCAGAAAACTGGCGTCTGAGTGGTAGCTTAGCTACCGCGCTTCGTCCGGTGAGCAGTTGAGATCTTTTTTAGAAAATAGAAAATCTGAACCCCTATATATATATATATATATATATATATATATATATATATATATATATATATATATATATATATATATATATATATATATATATATATATATATGAATAAATATATATATACCTTATTATCGTCCTTAAAAGTCTTATAAATAATTTATAATATTCAACAAAATAAATTGACTGTAGGAAGTCAAACGACGAATTTCAATGTGAAAGGAGTTTCGGGTTAAAAGTCCGCAAGCAGTAAGCGTTGTTTGTTTGTTTCCTTCTGTTGTTGTTTGTGTTTAACTAAGGTACACTCCACCTTCCTCTGTAGTCCTTATTAAATTGGATCTTACATATTTAAGAACAGAATTTATTTCTACTAACGAATTGTTGTATTAATTTAACAAAAATAATAATTTGGCATTTTTCCTTTATCCTTAAAGTCGTGGATAATTATTGCTATTAACAATACAACTTAACAGTTGTCTTCTAGAGTCTACTATACCTGATGATGCCTCGTGTTGAGGCGAAACACGTGTCATGTGCAATGTGGAAAAGTGGTGTGTGATTGGTGTTGCTGATAGTGGTTGAAAGGTGGAGAGTTGCTGACGGTCGTGTTTTCGGTAAGATTTAGTTTGAGATCCCCGTAAATTCACTTTTTCCAGTAGAAAACACACATTATTATTCTTCTGTTTTGTTTGTTTGTCGCGGATCTTAGATAATTAAAAGTTCTGGCTGTCCACATGTATAATTATTGCTATTTGCGAGCATCTCCCAGTCCAAACACTTCCTGCATTGCCACGTTGGATGGCGATGGAAATCCTGAACCAGGAATGACCCGGAGCGAAGGTCAAATCTCTAATAACTCCTACTTCCTCCACTGGCTGAACGACCTAAAGTGTGTCTTGGTTTGTACACACCTAGAATACTGATCACGATTTTGTCAGCATTCTCACCTGTTGTTTAAAGTCAGTTCAAGTCGGCACACACAGCACCGCTTCAATGAGGGTGACTGATATTACGGTAGCCTTCTATAGGTGGAAGGAAGGTGAACGAGAAACGTCGTTTGATGAAAAGCAGTCAACGCCGCCCATACATCTGAAACATCATAGGCAGTACAAAAGCGTTGCCAGCCTCAAATAAAAAGCCTCAAATGTAAGGTTGTCTCTGAAAGTAGGGGGTTCTTATACTGATAGTACGTGAAAAGAAGTTTCGGGAAAAGCGCACCTCAACGGTTTCACCGAATTCGAGTTACTGATCGAAGCGTTCGTGTTCTGAAGGGAGTTGAAATTCCCTGCGGTAAATTTGCTCATTTTCTTACCCCTTGTATAAAGAAGTCTTTAAAGATAAGTAGGTTTATATGACGAATAAAATTCCAATGCGACTCCCTTGGAATCCGTCGATCTCTTGGAGTCGACCTTCGTCTCATTAATAATTGATGTCCGTTCAAAAGCCCAAGTCCTTATTAAACTTACAAGGCTACAAGGATAATAAATTCAATATAAAAGATTAAGGAACCACTAAATAAATATGTAGCTACTTTAGCATTAGTTTGCTTTGAAGTTCAAAAGACTTAATATTTAAAAGTGTTATGACCAGAGAAACACGAAAGAACCTATTTATTAATACGATAACTACAGATTTATTATCAAATACCCACCACCTTTAGAATTCGAATTGAAGAAATTCGCTGGAGAACCAGAGTCACCTACATAGCTCTTCAAGTAAGCAGACTGAAGTGATAATGGGCTGGACACGTTTTTGGGAGAAACTTTGGAGTAGGTTTCCTAAGGGAGTTTTGTACTTCCCCGGGCGAGCTGGCCCATTCATGCATGCTACTGACAAATAATGTACCATTCTTGTCAAAGTATTCGTCTGCAGCGTGGCTCAACTCAACTCAAATACTATTGAGACATCAAGTTGTGATTGAAGATATATAGATATAGAACTCACTAAAAATATACGAACTACTTACTATAATTGCTCTAATAGAGCGCCTGGCTTACGCTGAACAAGAACCATTTTGTGGAACATTTTGGGTTTTAATTATTTTGTTGTTGTCTGTTCTTTGAATGTTATTTTTTTTATATTCACGCCTATCCCCCGCAGGGGTTGACAGAGACCACAGAGCTCCATCCGCTACCATTCATCGCAGCAAAACCGCTCTCCATTGGTCGCCTCTCGCCCTCGTGAGAATCAGGACGTGACGGGTTGCGAACCACGTCGCCGTCATTTTTCAACAAATTAGATATATTAATTCGTCTTAGTGAATCCCACGAGCTGCCAGGGAGGATGGAGGTCAGCCCCAGCAGAGCCCTGCATGCTGAGGTAAGGCACCATAGTACCCGGGGGAGCCCGATCCCGGGACGATCGGCAGGCTTGCGACTAAGCTCGCCCTTAGCCACGCATCCTTTGGCACGGCAGACCATGGATTGGCGGAGAGGAAGGGAAAGGATAGAGAAGAAAGGAAAGGACAAGAACGGAAATGCGGATTGGGGGGGTTATCAGACTCGGAATAAATATTTATAAATCCATATATATTTATTCCGATGCGGGAATCGAACCTGCGACCATTGACTCCGTGGGCGGAGGGCCCCGCCACTGAGCCAATCGGTCGTCCGTTAATAAGTTTTTTGAATGTTAAATTATATATTTATAAGGACAGTCAAAAGTTTCACTTAGCTAATATCCGCGACAAGCAAAACAATAACAGAAAATTAATAATGTGTGTTTTTCCGTTGGGTTTAGTGGATTTATTTGGAACTTAAACCAAAAACTTACAATGATGAAAAGACTTTTTCGGTTGTCTTCCGTAGAGTCTACTATACCTGAAGATGCCTCGTGTTGGGGCGAAACACGTGTCGTGTACAAGAAAAGTGATAGTGTGTGTTTGGTGTTGTGTATAGTGGTTGGTGGGTGGAGAGTTGATGGCCGATTTTCGGTAAGTTTTTGGTTTAAGTTCCAAATAAATCCACTAAACCCAACGGAAAAACACACATTATTAATTTTCTGTTATTGTTTTGCTTGTCGCGGATATTATCTAAGTGAAACTTTTGACTGTCCTTATAGTGATGGATTTCCGCAAAGTAACGCCAGACTCCATTAATAATTATATATTTATTCAGGTTTTAATTTTAGTATTAAGTTTCTGTAAAAGAGTGTACCAAATAAACATTTCTATTCTATAATTGACTATACATCATATTGTATACAATGCACGTGTACAGTCAAGTACAAATGTACAAATCCAACGGATTAAGATCTTAAGATAGAGATTATTATAACATTTAAAACAAAGTAAATTTTGAAGATGAACTGGAGTTAGTTTAGTCAGTTAATGGCTAATTAACAAAGTTAAGGTAGACCGACATTAAGCAGCCATCAGTGAGTGGTCTTCCCGGAGTAAACACGGCCATTTTCTTAATTAACATTTTGTAATTATCCAAGCGACAATTTGAATTATAGAACTTCTTGTAAAATTTAATATTATTCCTCTGCGTTTTCTTGCTGTAGGTCTTTATTTCCGGGGATTTTGGGCTTAGATTAAAATTTGTAATCGTTTGTATGATGATTAATGGGACGGGCATTACTTTATATATAATCCATGACTATGTGGACAGTCAGAAATTTTACTTAGATATATAGATTAAATCCGCAAACAAAAGCAGAAAAATAATGTGTGTTTTCTACTGGAAGAAATGGGAACTCAAACTAAATCTTACAGAAAAAACGGCCGTCAGCAACTCTCCACTTTCCAAGCACTAGCAACAACACCAACACCAAGCACACACCACCACTCTTCCACAATGTTCACGACGAATATTTTGCCTCAACACGAGGCATCATCAAGTATAGTAGACTCTATGCAAAGAGTCTACTATACTGACGATTCTGACGACTGGAACATTCGGACTGTCCACATCATCTGTATAATTTTATATTTCATAGATATATTGATTTAATTTTAAATAAGTTTTTTGGCGACCAGCTAGCTTAGTGGCGAGGCTTCCGCCTACGTAGTCAATGGTCGCGGGTTAGATCCCCGCTTCGAGATAAATGTATCTATGGTCTACAGATATTTGTTACGAGTCTGGTTATCTCGGCAATCCGCATTGAACAAGAGAAGATTCGTGCCTAGCAGTAAGACATGTATGTATGTATATTGACTGTGAAAAAATAAAGGTTTTTCCATTCATATAGATTTTTAATCCACCAATCCGCCGCCAATCCACAGTTAGTCGTGCCAATGGATGTGTGGCTGGGGATGACCTTAGTCACAAGCGTGTCGACCGTCCCGGGATCGCGCTCCACCGGGTACTATAGTGCCTTATCTCAGCATGCGGGGCTCTGCTGGGGCTGACCTTCATCCTTACGGCTCGTGGGATTCACTATGATGAATTTTAATAAACCTAATTTGTTAAAAAATTACTGCACGTGGTACGCCACCCGTCACTTCCTGATTCCCACGAGGGCGAGAAGCGACTAACGGAGAGCCGTTTCGCTACGATGAATGTGAGAGAAAGGGTGGATGAAAAGATGGTTGAGTGTGGAAGAAGCAAGGAAGGTATGCCGGGATTGTGGCCGATAGAGATCTGTGGTCTCTGCCTACCCCTACGGGAAACAGGCGTGACGATATGTATGTATGTATGTATAGATTTTTATACTTTTAATAAAAAAAAATCAGTTTTTAGTAAATGGTTTTTAGTTATAATTAAATGTAAAGTGTATAAGTATTATTAATATAATAATTTTAGTAAAAACTGTACAAAACGAATGCTTTTATTTATTAAATAAGAGCTTCTATTTTAATTCATATAAACTCTGATATAACTTTTAAAAGTTTAGTTCAGAACTGCATTTGATTTAAAATTAACAATAGATTGGATCTTTACGCTTTAAACTCCACTGCGGTTATCAAATGGCTCCCCCTATCCCCCCCCCCTACGTCTAGCATTGATGTCAGTTTTTAAGCATGATGTACTGAGAAAGGTTGGTTTGTTTATAAAGTTTTCGTTTTGTATCAGACTCCGAGACATTTGTGGTTTATTTATTTATTTAAACTTTTACACAAATTTCACAGCAGGCGGACTTAACGCCTTGGATATTCTCTCCTAGTCAACTTGCGGTCGAAACAGAGAACGTTGGTATGGAGGTAGTGCAATTTGATATTAAAAAAACTAAAAATTACTTTTATAAGTTTGACTACACATAAAATACATAATAATACATATATACATACACAAACATACATATAGACACAGTTACATACATAAATATCCATACGTTAATAGATAGATATATTGCAATCGAGTTGTAATAAAATGAAATTAAATTTGAAGTTTGAAGTCTTCATTTTCTGGCAACAACATGAGTGGCCTTCGAAGAAGTGCCACACTCATCCATCCTTTCTTCCTCTCATATTCATCGTAGCGAAACGGCTCTGTGTAAGTCGCTTCTCGTCCTTGTGGGAATTAAGACATGACGGGTGGCGAACCAAGTCACCGTTATTTTTTAACAAGTTAGGTTTATTGAAATTCGTAATAGTGAATGCCACGAGCCGCAAGGGAGGATGGAGGTCAGCTCCAGCAGAACCCGCATGCTGAGATAAGGCACTATAGTACCCAGGGGAGCCCGATTCCGAGACTGTTAGCACGGTTGCGACTAGGCTCGCCCCTAGCCACGCATCTATTGGCACGGCAGACCGTGGATTAGCGAAGAGGAAGGGAAAAGGATAGAGAGGAAAGGAAAGGGGAGGGGAAAAGAACAATTTAGAATTAAAAAATGTAGATGACAGGGTTATGATACTACCGCATTGGAAGACAAAGAGAGATACGGCAGTAGCTCGGGAGGTCGGGGTCGCGAACCCGTGTACCAATACCATAATTACCGGACACGCAAAGATACTCCTTGACTAAATAGCTGTATACCATGAATATATTCATTCCAATGTAAGAACTGAACCCGTGATCATTGTCTCCTGCAGTAATTCCGTTACTGAATCAATAAGATCGTTATATTACTTAACGATAAATATAATTATATAAATAGTATTTAATTTTTTTTCTTAAGTACAAGCTGCATCACCTCCAAACCAATTTTTTCAGTTTTGTCCTCAAGTTGACTGGTTGAGGTTGAGAATGCCCAATGGCATTACTGGACTTAATAGTCCACCAGTGGACTGTTGTAGATTTTGTGCAAAAAGCTTAAATAAAATAAATGAATAATTCATTATTAATGGAGTCAGGCGTTACTTTGCGGAAATCCATCACTATGTGAATAGTCAAAAGTTTTACTTAGCTAAGATCCGCGACAAGCAAAACAATAACAGAAAATTAATAATGTGTTTTTTTTGTGCTAGATGAAGTGGATTTATTTGGAACTTAAACCAAAAACTTACCGAAAATCGGCTCGGCACTTTTCGGTTGTCTTCCGTACAGTCTACTATTCCTGAAGATGCCTCGTGTTGGGGCGAAATACGTGTCGTTTACAAGATGGATGGTGGTAATGTATAATATGTTTGGTGTTGTGTATAGTGGTTGGTAGGTGGAGAATTGATGGCCGATTTTCGGTAAGTTTTTGGTTTAAGTTCCAAATAAATCCACTTCATCCAGTACAAAAAAAACACACATTATTAATTTTCTGTTATATTTTTTGCTTGTCGCGGATCATAGCTAAGTAAAACTTTTGACTGTCCACATAAATAATTCATAATTTATCACAGTCCTGTCTTAGTGAGAGATATCAAAATTAGATTACATTAGGGGAAGGGTCTTTAAAAATTCATACTTAGTGTATTTGAACTGGAGGAAAAAGATTTATAGGAAATTGTTTGAAACTTCTGAATAAATTGTCTGGCGTCTGACGTCGTCGTTATGAACGTCCCAGCATCCAGTCGAGATGAATCGCTAATTTAATAAACCGCACACTGAACGCGGAGATGCTGTGAGATCCCGCTACGGGAGATGAAACTTACCGGCGACTGCGGTGATACTTTGCTCACACCTTTTTGCGATGCTGTTTTAAAAATAAATTTCAGAAGAAATTATATTTGTATTAATCAACAGCCTGCGGTAGTCTACGTAGGTCATAGGTCATAGGCCTCCCCCAAGAAGCGCCAACTAGCCCCCTTGGTTTGGTGGTGTGCCTTATTAGGTGTTTGCCCGTAGTCGCCACACTGGGCAAGTGGGTTGGCGACCGTGGAGTCAGACGCGTCACGAAGATCAGGCTAGGTGGCGCTTCTTGTGGGATGCCCATGTCCAGCGGTGAACTGCTGCTGGCTTTTGATGATGATAAGAGAGAGATGTGGAGTAAAAGAAAGTTTTGTGACGAAATTTGTAAAAATCCCTTTTACAAATTTCGTCACAAAACTTTCTTAGCTAAAATGATTTGGACACATAGAGAGGATGGATGAAAGACCAGTGATAAATAAAAATTACCTTGCTGATGTGGATGTAAGGGACGGTAGGGGAAGACCAAGGAAAACATACATTGAACAAATTGCCGAAGATTGTAGATCAAGATTTTAACCGACGGCTTGCATGAGGAGAGTGACGTGTGTGGAGGAAGCAAGGAAAGTGTGCCAAGAGCAGCAGATCATCGTATCAGATGGAGATCTGTGGTCTCTGTCTACCCTACGTGACACATGGCGTGACGATATGTATGTATGTACGTATATCTTAAATGTTTTATTATTATTAATATAATTTATTCAGTAAGACTATATTGTGGCTCATTAAAAGATTTTCTTTAGACACTTGTTAAATTTGTCTTTTAAGACGATCATAAAATATAATTTCCATTTTATTTAAGCACTTTCTTCGTGCCGCTACGCCGTAGCTGGAGAAAGATTTATTTCAACAATTAAATTTGCTCAAAGACGACATTTTTTTTCTTTGTAAATTGTACAAAAAGCTCCAGATTATAATATATAGATCGGATTGTATTCGATAATGCTAAGGCATAAAAATATTTTAATCTTTCGTTATAATCGTTTTTTAAATAGATTAAAATCATATTTTTGTAACGAGACATAAATTATGGGTTAAGGAATTTATTAAAAATGAAGCTAAGTATTTATTTGAAGTCTGGACATTCCGTTAAACTATTCGGGATAAGTGTGTTGGATTAATGTCCACTTTTCTTAACTCTCACTCTCTTCTCTCCAACTGAGAAGTCCTATATAAGCTGTAAAATAAAGTTATTATAAGATTTTTTTTTGCTGTAGAAGTTTTGTGAGTTTTTATTTTAAAAATTCCGTTTCGTAGTTTTGATGATGGTTAAGTTGGTTATTCGGTAACACCATTAGGTGTGGTCGCACATGCATGCATGCATACACACGTGAATGCAAGCGGCATGTGTCGCCACGCTGCATTAATTCCATGCAAGCCACAGCCTCGTGTACCGCGCGGGTAAACAGATACTAATGGCTGTGGTTTTAGCATATTGGAATAGTTTAAAACACAGATTAAATATATTTTTTCTTTATCGCATAGGAAGGCAAACGAGCAGGTGTGTCACCTGATGCGCGTCCATAGTGCTATCGCGTTCTATCTTGAGCTAAGCGTTTTGATGACAATTAGTTATAACTATGTATTATGCCAGTATCAAGTAAAATATAACACCATAAAGTATCTTGAAATGTACTAGTCAGCTTGTCACGTTACGTTTTGATAAAATGCTGGCCTTTCTATGAACTTGTACGCACTTCTTCAGTCATCTTAAAAAGTCACGATACACGCATTTATTTCATGTCACTTCATGTACGCTTCAGTCGAACTATATTATACAATACGCCACCGCAATGAAACAATATAACTGATAATAACATAACATTATGAAAATGAAATAAAAACACAACGTCACTGATGTAAGTTCTGGAAAAATCCTTGATCACACTCATTGTTATACATAAACTAACCTTCACTTAACCGTAACTTTAAGCAATAATTTTCAAGCATCAACAGGATTGTGATTTGACCGTTGACGGCTTTTTTATAGAAGCAAGTCAATCAAGCATGCGGATACCCGATGATAAGCAGCCACATCCGCCCATTAACATCTGCACCGCAAGTGCGTAACCTTCCTTAGATTAAGTATGCAAAATGGAAGGGAAAAAGGAAGTTAGGGAATGGGAAACGAACTGGGCCCCCGGATATCTGGAGAACTGAGAACCCGCAGAAAACTGACGTCTGAGTGGTAGCTTAGCTACTGCGCTTCGTGCGGTAAGTGGCTGAGTTGGGGCCCAACCCCTCCCTCCCCATCTTCCTCCCCTCCCCTTTCCATAGTGACACTTTCCCTAAAGGTCGGCAACGCTTCCGCACTGTCTACGGAGCTGCGGATATCCATGGGCGGCGTTGATTGCTTTTCATCAGGCGACACGTCTGCTCGTTTGCCTTCCTATCCCATAAAAAAAAGATCTGAACTCAGCGTACGAAACGCGATAACAAGGTAAAATGCTGCTATTATCTCATTCATGCCAGTCGACGCCAATATTCTATGAGGGTGTGGATCTTCTTAATGCCGATCGACACGACCTGTGCTGAGTTAGTCTTTTAATGACGTCACACCACTGCATCGATATTTTATATTGTTTGCATTTTTTATTCTTATTGTACAGTTTTTGGTACAAATGCAGATTTAATAAATTATTCAATTACTTTATATTCGATTTAATGCATAATGCAGTCAACCTCAATCGTGATTTTTTAGTTTTT